>CAUYON010095676.1:0-58603 GCA_963573935.1 Arctocebus calabarensis
TGTGAGCTGTGTGATGCCACGGCACTCTACTGAGGGCAATAGAGTGAGACTCTGTCTCTACCAAAAAAAAAAAAAAAAGATTTGAATCTAAGGTTAGAATTTTTCAGTAATGCCCCTGGTCAAAATTAATCTTCTATAATATTCTGTAATATCTCCTATACTTAGCATATTTAATACTTAATACTCAAAAATACTTGCAGAATAAATTAATGTTACCAATATTTTTAAATGGTAACATCAATATGATTACGGAGCAGTCAAGAGCTCTACATAAGTAACAAAGGTTGATAATATAATGCCATGTATATAAATATCGCATAAAAAATGTCAAAAGAAAAAACAATATCTTCATTGTTCTTCATAGTCTCTAAATTACCTCATTTCCCTTTTTTTAAACTATTTGTCTAACCTGTCCTAAAAGTTCTTGTTAAAATATAGAGAACAGAAGAAAACAGATATTTTCCGTGGCATCACTCAATATTAAAGTTAGTGAATTATAGTCTTAAAAAAAATATGCCTCAGAAGTACTAAGAGCCTTCACAGTGTCTAAGGCCTCAGCACTCAATGACTCTGTTTTCTACAAAATCGATCCTAAAGTCTAAGATAAGAAATGAAGAGGTGTAATTGTTAACTGGGCTCAAAAATGACACCTGAAAACACTTTTGTAATATAGCCATTACTTTCAGACAGGCACATAAAATACTCAACAAATTATACCTTTAAATGCGTGTATGAAATAGTCATTTCATTCTTTTTTATCTTATTTTTTGCAGTTTTTGGCTGGGGCTGGGTTTGAACCTGCCACCTCTGGTATATGGGGCTGGCACCTTATTCCTTTGAGCCACAGGCGCTGTCCCATTTTTATCACTTTTACATTGTCTAGATTTTGTTACATAAATAATCATATAATATTGTGCAAATAAATGTTAGTCATTTCTAATTTTTAAACTCCTAATTTTTGAATGTGTATACAAAAACTAATTCCTATTTAGAAAAATACATTTCATCTTTATAGTATTTGTAATGTCTGAACTAAATTACTGCACACTCTTTAGATCTCTACTTCATAAAATTACTTGTATTTCAAATGCATGAGCTAGAAGGAATCTTAAAAAGATTCAATCAATTCCTCCATTTCATAAATAAGGACATCGCAGGACAAAGTAGATAAATAGCTTATCTAAATACACTTCAACAAGCAAAGACAACACTGAAACTAAAGCCGCTATCTTTTAACTTCAGACTATACAATAATTCTTTCCTTCTGGGAATATATAAAATTCCAAGACAGACCATTGCAAAAGATGCCCTTTGAAGGACATTTTTCTTTATGAAAAATCCTAAAACCCAATCTGAAAACAAATCTTCATCACCGACTTCATTACAATCATATTCTAACAGGAAAAAAAGTTTCAACAGAAATTCTATGGCATTCAAAATAAACTTTTTGACAGAATTTGTAGTTAGAAAAAATAACAGTAGCAACATTATTTTCCTATCCAAGGAACATGTGGAGTCAGCTCAAACCATAGTTAATATTTTTATAATTTTCAAACAGTAGTGAACATAACATTCCAGTTAAAAATCAATTAAATTAATGTTTACCATGTAAACTACTTATTTCTACGTTACCAACTTTCCAATTTTAGGTATGATCTAACTTTAATACTACCCAGGTCTATAAAAATGGGATGACTAATACCTAATTTACAGATCTAATGTAAAAACTAAAGAAAAGTAAAATACAGAAAAACATTTCACTACATATTCTCTACTGTTTTCTCTCTTTTTTCCTGAATAAGGAGAAATTAGATGTAGGATATGCAAATACTTTAGATATATTTACAGAAATAAGTACATTCTAGATAGAGCCATATGAATTATTCCCAACCTTTTTTTTTGTAAAAAGCCCTTAATTAAAGACTGTACCCTTCCAAGTTTAATACATAATTCCTCCTGCTTTTACACCTTATCTTTCAATACTCCCCTGTATTTTGTTCTCTTGTAGAATTTGTCACCTTGTCATAGAAAACATTTACTTAAGGGACATATACATTCATTAAGGACCAATTACACTTCAAGCGTTGGAAAGACAAAGATAAATAAACTGGAGTCATTTATCTTCACTGAGCTCTTCTACGGAAAGGCACAGAAAAGTAAGCAAATGATGATAAAACCTTGTCAACATGCAATCATAGATAATATATGAGAAAGGTTTAAAGAAAAAACTTCCTAATGGCAGGGGATGTAAGGGAATGAGTCTATTATGTGATAGTATGGTTTAGATGTATGCCCCAAAATTCATGTGTTGGAAACTTAACCCCCAATGCAATAGTGATGAGAGGGAGAACCTTCAAGAGGTATTTAGGTCATGAGGGTTCTGCCCTCACAAATGGATTTATACCATTGTTACAAGAACAAGTTAATTATCACAAGAGTGGGTTTCCTGATGTAAGGATGAGTTTACCTTTTCCTCTTGGTCTCTCTCATGCACTGACTTGCCCTCCTGCCGCTGGCTAACACAGGAGAAGGCCCTCACCAGGTGTCAGCACCATGCTTAGACTTACTTTCAACCTCTACAACAGCATTTCTCCACCTGTGGGTCGCGACCCACATGAACTGTATTGAAGGGTCGCGGCACTACGAAGGTTGAGAACCACTACTCTTGAACCAAAATTCCTGTTGTTTAGACTGTGTGTGTGATATTCTGTTGCAACAACACAAAATGGACTAAGCTGTGTTGATTTGGGCTATCTGAGCTATTAATAAGCAAAATAATGGCTCGGCGGGCTAAGGCGCCAGCCACTACACCTGAGCTGGCGGGTTTGAATCCAGCCCGGCCTGCCAAACAAAAATGATGGCTGCAACCAAAAAATGGCTGGGCGTTGTGGCGGGCGCCTGTAGTCCCAGCTACTTGGGAGGCAGAGGCAGGAGACTCGCTGGAGCCCAGGAATTGGAGGTTGCTGTGAGCTGTGGTGTCACAGCACTCTATCCAGGGTGACAGCTTGAGGCTCTGTCTCAAAAAAAAACAAAAAATAAGCAAAATAATATTAATAAAAACCTTGAAAACCAAAAATACTACTCAGGAATAACATTAAATAAAAATAACTCCAAATAATTCAAGAATAGATATAAAATAGTGATGACAGAAAATAAAATCTTATACTACATATTATGGAGATCAAATACTTAATAAATCCATGTTAATATTTTAGAAGGAATAGTCAAAAATAGTGTGTTTGAAACTTTAATTAAAAAGCCCAAAAGAAATATTAATAAATAAGAGAAAATAAATATTTTCTCTGGATATTTTTAATAAAACCCATGAGAAATTTTATAAAGGCTATTCTACTTTTTAGAGCAAATAAACTTGTGCTTAAACACATTTCCTGGAAACATGTTACTACAGCCAATAAACACTGTTCACCTAACAGGTGTGTCCAAACTCTTGGCTTCTCTAGGCCACATTGGAAGAAGAGCTGTCTTGGGCCAGACATGAAATACACAAACACTAATGAAAGCTGATTAGCAAAAAATAAATAAATAAATAAAGTCTGTACAAAATTTTGGTGATATCAGCAATTACAGTTAAGCAAAAAATTTCTGACATAATCCACATGCAGCCCTCAGGTAGGGCACCCCTGTATGTACGCTGCACTGTGTTGAGAGGAAAATGGCAGGCGTTGCTTCAGGTATTGCTCTAGCCATTGCTTAACTGCGCAGCCACCACATAACTGATGTCTCCAAACAAACTTGATCAAAATTAGATGGAGGTGGAAAAAGCTCCAACCAGTTTGAACCAAGATGGCAGAGAAACTGACCACTTCTTGGTCTTACAACTACATTAAAAACTTCATTACCATAAAAGTTTCTAAAGATCCCTCCCATCCAAATCATGCACCTGACACTATGACTCTTCCTGTTTAAACGTATGTAATCAAAAGAGTCACTCTAATTCCAAGAAAACACCACTCCTGTCCAAGAAATAATATGAATATCCCTCCCCTTGTTTAGCCTATAATTAAGCCAGTGCTAAAATAAAAGGGCAAAAGGAACCCTGGAGAATATTCTGTCTGGGGAGTAGACTCTCCTTACTTTCTGAATAAGTCTCGCTTTCACTCTACACTGTCACGCCTGAATTCTTTCTTGTGCAAAACTAAGGACTCACTTGGACTTCAAGAGATTCACAGCATTAGGAGTCACTTTCCTGTGTTCAGTGTCATCTCCTGAATCTCTAACACTCACAGACCAACATGAAAATCAGGACTTAACACTTTGGCAGTCTACATTTTAACAATGCCATACTGATGGTCTTCATTACTGAGAAGGAGGAAAAACACACTAGGATAGTCAGTGATTTTATGATGCTTAACTAATAAAAGCAAAGTCCCTTTACTTTGCTTTACATCAAAATTAGACTTTAAGCAAAAGTATACAAAATATCTGGTGAACTGTCCCCAAATAAAGCCTAAAATTAATAAAAACTCAAGACTATCAAAAAAATAAGAGCCATCATGAAGCTAATGTCAGAATCTGAAAGGACTCTTTATTAACTTATAACTTAGACTTTACATAATCAAACCTTACTTTATGAAACAAAAAGTGCCAGAAACTACTCCCCTCCCCAATTGCACCTGCATCTCAGAGGTCCAACAACCTATCCCAATGAGATAATGAGACCGAAACCTCTATGCAGAGCACTATTGAACTTCCCTTTCCACAAAGTTACTTATCTTATTATCTAACTAGCTACATTTTGTCAGAGAGCAACTCTTGGATTTGTGCAAGTAAAGTCCCATTCTGGGTGGTGAGGGACAAAACAAAAAGAAGGTTAGTGGCTGTCCATATTGCCAAGTGTACTCTGAACTTGGGAATTATAAAAAAAAATCTACTTCAGTACCAAAACAGTTGAGACTACTAAAGATGCTATCATCAGCAGAACAGAGGACACTAGACTGAGAGCTGTACAGACCAACAATAGAGCTAAAAGGCATTTACTCAATAGATAAGCCAACAACAGAAATGAAAATGCAGCAAAGACATCTATACCACAATCTATTATTGGCAAATGGCAAATGTAAACAGAAACCTTACATAATAATTCACAATCAAATAAAGGAAAGTGAGAAAAATCACCTCGAGCCAATGGAGAGAAATACAAGTAAAATAGAACACCCAGCAGATTTATTAGCTGATAAAATGATGTGACCTCCCCCCAAATAGGAGTAGAAAGCTGTACAAGTAAAAAACAAGATAGGGGAAAAAAGACATTAAAGAGGGATAAGATGAAGAAAAATGGCAAGAAAATTAAATTCACTGGAGTGATTTAAAATCTCTAATCTTGTAATAAAAAGCAAAACTGAATCAAAAGACAAAATCGTGACATGAAAAAACTGAGTTCTCACTAAAGCACATTTCAATCTGCACTAGCCACATTTCGAGTGCAACAGCCATATGTAACCAGTGGCTACCACACTGGTCAGCGTGAGTGAATGTCTAGCATGATGTCACACAACTAGGTAGGTACTAGAACCAAGATGCAACTTTAGGTCCTTCTGACTACAAAGCCTGTATTTGGTTCCCTTTGTTCCCTTTAAAGAAACTCTCAGAGGTAAACGTATACCTGACCCTCATGTATTCAATTCAAACTAAAAACATCCTGACTAGGGGATGAAATCTATAGCTGTTCAAATAAACGTTAAAAAAAAAAAAGTCCATTTATATAATGCCATGTCATTACATAAAACAAATGACAAATGTCAGTTTCAAAACAGTGAAAAAAATTGTAAGCAAATTTTTAATTATCTAGGTCTATTATATACACAAATTACAAACATGATCCCATATGTCTCTCAGTGAATAACATTCATTTATATTATAATCAATTTCTGTTTGGAGTACTTCAAAAGTCATAGACGCTAAAAAATTATCATAATCAATACCAAGCTACACATTTTATATCATTATCATCAAAAGGTATGTGTGTGTAGACAGTTTTAAAATGCTGGATTATTTATAAACTATTTAATAGAAGGGAACATACCGGTTTCCTCATGAAATATACTAGATTCATTTATATAAATTAAAGTATAAATTACGCGTAGTGTATACTGTATTTCTTAGTAATCTGTGGCCACGTAACCTAGAAGCTGAAAGTTATCCTGGACTCCCTCATCCTTCTACTTTAGCTGCCACATTCAACAAATCACCACTGTCTGTGAAGCGTAATAATTTAACATCTCTTGAATCAACCACTCTTCTCCACTAATTTCTCTCCTCCACTATCACCATGAAGCCAACATACTCTGTGATCCGGACCCTCTAACTTGTTACTTCCTGCTCCTCTTCATACAATTATCACTGTCTCCAAAGTGATTATTTACAATTTTTTAATATTTAAAATGATAATGGCATTCCCCTGCTTTTATGAAAACCAATCAATGTCTTCACATAGTATTTAGGATAAAGACCAAAATACTTAATTACAAACTCTCTAGGATGCTGCCTAGAAATTGCAAACTCAACAACCAGGTTAAGTATCGATTCACTATATTTACTCATTTGCCATCTTAACTGAGTGACATAAAATGGAGAGCACATGACCCTCCAGAGCAGTGGTCCTCAACTTTTTTTGGCATCAGGGACCGGTTTCATAGAAAACAATTTTCATGGGGGGAAGAGAGAGTCATGCAGGGGAATGGTTGTGGGATGATTCAAACATAGTACACTTACTGCACAGTTTGTATTATTATTACATTATAATACATTATATATATGAAATAATTATACTACTCAGCATAATGCAGAATCAATGGCAGTCCTGACGAGGCTTGTTTCCAGCACTAGCACCACTGCCTCAGCTCCACCTTAGATTAGGCATTGGATTCTCATAAGGAGGGTGCACAAATCCCTCACAGACAGTTTACAGTAGAGTTTGTGCTCCTGTGAGAACCTAATGACACCACTCATCTGACAGGAGACAGAGCTAAAATGGTGAAGTGAGTGATGGGCTGTAAATAAAGGTGAAGCTTGCTCACCAGCTGCCAGCTGCTCACCTCCTGCTATGTGTTCTTAACAGGCCTACGGGCCACAGACCAGGAGAGATACTGCCCCCCTCAACCTTCCCCGGGGTTGGGGGACCACAGCTCTAAAGGAAGCAGCTGCTACCTGGTTCCAGTTGACTGTTCTCATCTGAAAGTATAGTTGAGAGTTGCCATATTCTCTAATTTTTCATGAGAAATCAGAAATCAAGACTTTCATGTGAAATCTCCTGATTTGTTAATGCTGACAACTAATTCAAACTTTTGTTGACAAGAATAAGGAGGCCAAAAAAAAAAATGTATGCAGGCCAAATCTCACCTCCTATCCAGTTTCATTACCTAACCCCACACAGATGCTCTCTCCATCAGCCATATTGCATTCCTCAGACCCTCCTGTTGATGTCACGCTTTTTTACCTAAGAACTCTCCCGCTTTGACATAGGCTAGGTCACCCAGTTCATGTGCTCAGACAACACTAAGTACAGCTTCATAACTCTCATCACACCTCAAAATAAAAATTATTTATTTAATGCCCATCATCTCCACCTCTATAAAATCAAGGCCTGCCTGACACAGTACGCATGCAATATGTATCTCTTGCTAACTAGTTTGGTGACAGACTGTTTATTTACACAGTAAGATTCTGGTGTACTTTTAAAATATTAGTCAAATTTTAACTTTTCAGAAATATACAGTATTTAAAGCAAATCGGAGCCAGAATTAAAATATTCCATCACAATTTTAATTAGTACTACTAATTGCTAACATTTACTGGGCATTTACTAAATGCTGGGAACTATGTTGACATGTGCTTTGCATTTATTTTATCTCTTTCAATACAACAACCTATAAAGTAGATACCACTGTTGTACAGAGGGAGCAACTTAGGTACAGAGTTTAAAAACTTGCTCAACATCACACATCTAATCAGTGGCAAACTAAGGTATGAATCCATGCAATCTGACTCCAATGCTTAAACACCAAAAATACTATACTAAACTAATTCATTAATAAAGAAATGCCAACTCATTTTATATATACTATAGATGGAAGAATTCATTGTAATTCTATTCTGTAATGGTTGCCTAATTGTAATAATATGATGTAAATACACAAACACTTGTGAAAATGAGTAAACAAAGAGTAAGGTTTCCCATTAGTGATATAAATGTATTAGAAATTTGGCTTCTGACAAAAAGAGTGTTTTTTTTTCATTCAAATTAAATAAAATGCATATTGTATATCTTTAAAAAAAATGCCAATTCAACAAGTATCTCTTACATACTGTGAATAAGAAATAATGGCCATGATTTATTTTCCATTACTTAATAGTAACTTTCTATCCTATAGCCTTAACTACACACACACAATTTAAGATAAACCATCTATCTGTATTTTCTAAATAAAGATTTCTTTGACCCATGCCCAAAATAGGTATGATCTTAGCACCAACTAATTCTGTAACTGCTACACATTATTTTAACGTTTTGCGATTTCACACTTTCGGGGCGGCGCCTGTGGCTCAAGGAGTAGGGTGCTAGCCCCATATACTGGGGGTGTCAGGTTCAAGTCCAGCCCTAGCCAAAACTGCAAAAAAAAGAAAGAAAAAATGGCCATGATTTATTTTCTATTACTTAACAGTAACTTTCTATCCTGTACCCTTAACTACACACACACAATTTAAGATAAACCATTGATCTGTATTTTCTAGATAAAGATTTCTTTGGCCCATGCCCAAAATAGGTATGATCTTAGTACCAATTCTGTAAATGCTACACATTAATTTAATGTTTTGTGATTTCACATTTTAAACTTATACCATATTTCTTTGCTCAAGGTAAAACAAATGTTTACTACTACAGACTGTTTTCACATATAACAAGCAACACCAAATAACACACTAAGCAAAGATAAAAATTAACTGATATAACCACAGATATGTACAGAGATAAACAAAGATATCTCACTAACCGAACCCTATTTGAATTCTCTATTTCAAACCTTAGGAATCAAACAGATTCCAAAAAATTATCCTATGTATCACCTGCTCTCCCGGCTCTTTGTATCCCAAACTCAAGATTTGGTTCACTCGCCATGCCTACAAGCCTTTCTGTAAGAACTCAATGACCAATTTCTTGCTCCAATTCAGGAACCCAGTAGTTTTTGATAGCATACCCGCATACATATTCATGGGCTATATAAATTTAAAAATTCTTTTTTAAATGATTTAAATAGACTTTTAAAAAATGTGAATAAAATGCACATCTCTATTTTCATTCAAATTGTGTATTTTAACTCCACTTAATTCATAATTTTTCTATGTAAATGTTTTTAAACTAGAACATGGCCATATTTTTTAAACTTTTAGACCACCCAAATTTTTTTTTAAACTGGACAGATTACTAAGATAACAGAATTAAATAATGTTTAATGCATGGCTACTGTCAAAGAGCTCTGAAGCCAGTTTTAAATAACACCTTTTTTTCAAATATTCATCAGAAATTATACAAACACCATGGGAAATAAAGTTTTCAAGGAAACAGTACTTTCAGTGTAAATTTTTCAGTAACATATTTCACAAATCGTATCAGTTTTTTTTAAGTCACAAAAAGCAAAGAGTTAAAGTAAAGAAATCTAAGAGTACAGAAGTTGAAAATGGCAAAAATTTCAGATTAACTTAGTTACAAATAAAAATAGTACAAAACAATGCAAAAAGTAACTACTCTTCAAGGTTCAGTCAAAAGTCAAAGGACCGGTTGGAGGGAGGGTAATTGGTGGGATCACACCTAAGGTGCATCTTAGCAGGGTACAGGTGAAACTTACTGAATGTAGAATATAAAGGTCTTAAATAACTAAGAAAATGCCGTGAAGGCTATGTTAACCAGTTTGATGAAAATATTTCAGATTGTCTATGAAACCAGCACATTGTACCCCTGATTCCATTAATGTACACAGCTATGATTTAATTAAAAAAAAAAAAAAAAAGTCAAAGGACCATGCAAGTAATGAATCAACTAGGTTGAGAAGAAAAAGGAAAAACCAGTCCTCACTAAAATAGTGCATTTTCCCAAATATTTAACTCAGATTCACATCTGAACCTACGCTTTTTTAAATACCTCATGCTTGATAAAAAAGTTAACACTAACATAGGTTGAAAAGTGAAATCAAACATATGCTTTTTCTTTCAAATACCCAAGACCTAAGAGAAAAGAGGGTAGGTCGGAAGTAAACTAAACTGTTTACTTTAAAAGTAAAATTTAAAAGTGAAATCAAACATATGCTTTTTCTTTCAAATACCCAAGACCTAAGAGAAAAAGAGGGTAGGTCGGAAGTAAATTCCAAACTGTTGAATAAAAATATATAAATGACTTAAAAGAACTGTAATCAGTGCTCCTGTTTTACCCTCATTTGGCTTAACTCTTCCCAAGAGCTCACTTCAGATTTGATCTAGAAGAATATGAACCCCTTAATGGATCAAAGTCTAACAGTTACTTCACATAGTCCATCTCTTTTTAAAAAAATCAGAGCAAAATTTAATTTCAGAAAAATAACAAAATCGTTGTCTATAAGCCTCACAAAGTGAAATGACCTAGGATTTGATGATACCTTTAATTGATTCCCTATAGAGGACCAAAAAACATCCCCTGGAAAGAACAAAATTAGGATATTTTCACGTTAAGCAATGACAGGTGTATTCTTTCCATGTCTGTCATCCTAAAGAGCTAATCTTCACCACGAAGCTTCAACTATAAGCCAAAAAATGAAAGCCCTTTGGGAGAACAAACCCAAAGAAGCTGTCAAGATTTTAAGTGTTGATTTCACATTGTCTTACAACGACTGAAAGCAACTCATTCTTAATAAATACAGGTGCAAGCTTATGTCACCATTTCCTCAAGTTAAGTTTTCTTACCTCCATTCCCAACTGTCCACATTACACACAACAATTCTGAACACAAATGATCTCCTACATACAATCATCAAGGTGGACTTTATGTGGGATTTTAGGAATTCTTCCCGTCTTCAGTTCTATTCGGCCAGTTTTGAAATAGAACTCTATTACAACTCTTACCTAATCTTAAAAATTTAAATATCACTCCAAAAAAAAAAAAAGATTTGATGCCATACCTGTACCTTGTTTGGCCAAATATTAATACCAGAACTTCTGAAATGAACAAACCTGTGTCTGTGTTCATCGGGTCCATGGATCAGGAAGATTTCAGGGTTTTTAGCCCCTTTGATGGCATCAACATGAGGAATTAACACATCTTCTAAACCCAGATCAAAGCGTTTGTGTTTGGAAGAGTCTGGTAGGAAAAAGAATGCCCCAAAACACAGGGTGATGAAGGCACTAAGAATCAGGAGAAGGATAAACTTCTCAGAAAGTCTCAAGGTAGCCCTGTGATGTGGGAAGGAGGGTGGCCCCAGGTTCAGAGGTGGTATCCTACGTCCAGAGAGGGGTAGCAGGGCTGGGGTAGTCATCGTTTAAGCTCTTGGACAGAAAACTTTATAAAGTTCTCATCTTACATCAAACGTACAATACATCGATCTGTCTTCAATACCTTGGCAAAAATGGGGAAACTCAACTTCTCTCAAGGATTGTTGTGCTTTTTAAGAGGGCGCCTCTTTCCCACTCGTCCACTTACACGCACAAAGGTGCGTGTTCCTCCCAAATGTCCTGTGATACCTTCTTTGCCATTTGGCTTTCAGTGCCTCCTCGGGTTATTACAAGTCTTCTCGTCATTCCTAGAGGTAAGTCAGACAAGCCACACCGCAGAGAAGCTGCAAGGTGGCTGCTTCCATTCCTGCATCTCGGCGAGATGCTCAAATGTGGTCTTCCGCCGCACAAGGGAGCCTGGTGAGATCCAAGGAGTTGTAGATGGTTCTCTTGATCTCCGCTCCTCAATGGTGGAAAACGAGGGTGTCCGCGGAAGTCCGCGAACAGGGAGGAAGGTCTCCCACCTTCCCCGCAGGCAGAAGCGGCGGCGCCGAGAGAAGTAGCAGGAAGGACCTCTCGGGTGCCCGCGCTTCCCGACCCTGCCCACTCGGCAGCTGGCGCGAGGGGCGGCCGCGTGCGAAATACCTGAGCCCCGCAAGCCGCCGCCGCCGCCGCTGTTGCCACCGCACGGGTCTGTCAGGAGCGGAACTTCCTCCTCCGGCGGCCACTGAGCAGCCCCGGCGTGTGCGGGGGGGAGGGGAGGCGCGGCAACCGCCCAGCCCGGCTCCTCCTCCTCCTCCTCCCGTCCGCGGCCGGCTCAGTGAGCCCCGGCGCCTGCTCCGGGAGCGAGGCCGCCGCTGACCCTGCCGCGTCCGGCCGCAGTGGTCGAGCCCCCGCGTCTCCGCAGCGTGGGAAGAAGCCGAGCCGTGGGCAGGAGCCTGCTCATTCCGCGCTCGGCCTCGCGGCGGCTGGCGGCCACGAGCGCGCGGGAGCAGCCGCGCCTCGGGCGGGCAGAGGTCGGCTCCGTCTCCCTCCCGGCCGGCGGCCGCCGTCAGGCCCTCGTCCTCCGCGCCGCCTCCGGTGGCTCGCACTTGCTCGCCCTGGCGGCGGCTGCTGGAGAGGCAGCGCGCCCACGCGGCGCTCTGGCTGCGGCCCGGTCTTCGTCCCCCGCCTGCCCGGGCCTGGTGAGCGCAGAACAGCGGCGGGGCCTCTACCCGTTGGGCGCGCGCCTGAGGAAGAGCGGAGCGCGAAGGGGGGCGAGGGCGCGCGGGCCGGCCTACCGGCCCCAACTCGCCAGCGGGCGTCCCCGGGCGGCGGAGTGGAAGGTGCGCGCGCACGCTCCCGGCCTCGCCGCCGCCCCTCCTCCGCCCCGCCCGCCAGCTCGGCCGGCGCTCCGGCCTCGCGCCGCGCCGACTCCGGCCACCCAGCGTCCCGCTGCCGCGGAGCCCGGGCGTGCACGGTGAGAAGGTCGCCGATCTGCGCTGCGCGGAGAACTTCACCGATGCCCGGAGCTCCGCCTTTTGTTGGGGCTGACCCGGTGTTTGGGCAACAGGGAGCGAGTGCTGAGTCTTGAGGGGTTTCGCTGAAATTCAATTAACTGGAATTAACGGATTCTGATGGCTACGATGGGCTAGGGCGAACTTTTCTTCTTGCTCTGTGGAAGTCTGGACTTCATTTATAGACCAAAAGGGTCAACAACAGGGACTCAAACTTCCCTGCAGCCCATGCGCACGTTGTTGGGCACCGAGGCTGAATTAATAGCGCCAACCTTGTGCCAGAGCTGTGTTAAAAATAAAATGACAACCTTGCCCTTTCAGTTGGGTTTACTTTCTGAGGAATCTGGACGCCTCTGTATGACAGAAGCCTCCTCTTGGTTCTGTCATCTTTAGTTCCTCACAACCAACCCTCCCATTAAAAAGATAATAGGGGTGAACGGAGAGATGCTAAAATCCCAAAAAGAACAACAGCGTTTAAATTCTGACCTGAAAACGATCTGAGTCAATTCTGTTATCCGTAGTTTTGGGAAGAACCATGTGGGGATTAAACCAAAAAATTAACTTGCATTAATGTCTATTTTCTTCCATCCAATTTACTTTAAGACTGTTTTCATTCTAACATTGTCATTCCCTGTACATGATTGAAAAGGAGGTCCTTAAATAGCAAGGGAGTAAAAGTCAGCCTTCAATTAAAAAATCAAGCATAAAAGCTTCATGGTCATTGGCACAATTCATAACTGCATTCCAATATGCTAGTTTACAATATTTCTAGAAGCTCTGCATGCATATCTGACTATCTGCAGGACAAAAGAAGTCATTGTCACTGACCCTGCTTCAAGTAAAACAGACAAAAATGTTAAGGGCTACCTCTGATGAGTTGGCTGAGCCAGGCTGACAGCAAAGAGGACCCAATCAAGAGTGAAATTTGTCTTGGACACTCATGAGGAGTAGATGTAAGAAACTTTATGCCTTCCCAAAGTATCCATATAAAATGTGCCAATTACGTGAATAAAACTCTAATGTTGAGATTCTCTGTAAGTCAAAGGAAAAGAAATACGTTGGCTTCCATATCGTTGAGGTCATAATTTTTTTTCCATGAACTGTTCAGGGAAAAATAAATGTTGACCTCTGAATAAGGCAAGTTACATCTTGAGAAGTAGACATTGCCTAGGTTGACACCAAATTGTTAACTACAGGAGATATCAGTCATATGAAACGTGCCATAATCTAGTTGACAAGTGTGATTAAGAAGGCTTAACCTCATAGCTTAAGATTTATATGTTTTTCCCTCTCTGCTTTCCTATTTTGCAAAATTCATTTTTCTTTTGTGGGAGTAAAAACAAATTAGTGGGCCAGGCATGGTTGCTCATACCTGTAATCCTAGCACTCTGGGAAGGTGAGGCAGGTGGATTACTTGAGCACAGGAGTTGGAGACCAGCCTGAGCAAGAGCTAGACCTCATCTCTACTAAAAATAGAAAAAATAAGTGGGGATTATGGTGGTCACCTGTTGTCCCAGCTACTGGGGAGGCTGAGGCAAGAGGATCACTTGAGCCTAAAAGTTTAAGGTTGCTGTGAGCTATGATGACACGATGGATGGCACTCCACCCAGGATGACAGTGAAACTGTCTCAAAAAAAAAAAAAATAGTGGTTATTGCAGATGTCTAAATGAGTCTGCAATTTTAAAGCCATAGGTGATGCCCTCAGTTATTTTATTACACTCTTAGTATACCAGTATCAGAAACATTTATATGACATATATATGTACTCTACTAGAGACATTCCAATTTTAAAAGAATTGTACTGTTTAAAAAAAAGCAAGTTGCAAATTTGTTCATTAATTATGATTACAAGTACATAAAATTAAACATATAAAACTACTAAAAGGGAATATTTGAAAAAGGTTACAAATGTTGTGTTAAGATGTTGGTGTTACATACAATTTTTCCCTATTATGTTCTGTTTACATAACATAAATAAAAATTTATAGCAAAACTGGTATTTGAGAAAGTTAGTGTTAGATTTCAAGTAGGTAGACTCAGTAATATCAAAATGGACACATAGACAAGTCCATGTAAGAGAAATCAGGAAGCAGAGCATATGCAAACTGTTTTATACATGTGTGGGTGTATGTATATACATACGACAGAGAAGGATTTCATTCCAAAGAGTCTAAAGAGAATGTTTCATTTTCAAAGAGTAGTTAAGCTTGATCAATGATTCCAAAGTGGCAGATAAACTGGTGATTTCTCTTCTGCAAATCCATATTTGCAGTAAGTTACTTAATATTTTAGGAATAAAATTATTAAATTACTAACAAAACAGTGTATTCCTATAGATTTCAGATTTATAGGACCACTTCTGAGATGGAGTCATGTATTGCAGTGTAAAAGTTACCTGTATCTCTTCAATCATATATTGACTTTTCCATTATCAAAACAATTTTAATACCTATTATGTGTGCATGTACAGAAATTACTGAACACCACTAAATGTGTAGGGAAATAGCAAGACTTTGGGGCCCTGCTCATTCCACATGAAACATTTCCCTCAGAGGTCAGAGATAAGCTGGTCTTCAATGCCATGAAGCTCTCAAGTTAGCACCCTGAAAGTCAGTAAAACCAAAAAAACCTCAGTAAGCCAAAGTACTTGAGGCTCATTTGCTTGAAAAACAGGAATTTGTTGAAGGGCTACTGTGTGACAAATTCTCTACTGGGTGCTAGAGATTTGGAGAAATAATTTGGAATCCTTATGTTCAAAGAGCTTGCAGTCTGGTGTGGGGAAATAGATGAACACTGACAATTACAAGACAGTGGGAAGGATGCTCTTAGAATAAAGTGCCAGCAGCTTGTAGAAACAGTGAAGGGACACAGAGTAAGGGGAGGATTAGGAGGTATGCCAGGGAAGCATCCTGGATCAATTAGCACCTGAGCTTCTTCAGTTACCAGAAGAAGGGTCATGTTCCAACCTAGGGAGCAGAACAGGCACAGGCACTCATAGCTGGCTGTTCCTACCACTTACCCAGAACGCTTCCAAAAAATAGCTCGCCTAGCCCTAATCTCCCAACAATCTTGAACTGGGAAAGTGAAAATGGTAGGACAGAACTATTTATATTGCAAGCAAAATGGGTTCAGAATGGCTAATGGGTATCATAAACATGTTTCTGTAATCAAAAGCCCTTACGCAGGCAGTACTCTGTTATTTCACACAAATGGTTCAACTCTTTAAATCCATTGATAAAATGAGGCTATTCAAATGTATCAAAGAAGTACCATAGGCCCAGCTTGTTGGCTCATGCCTGTAGTCCTAACACTCTGAGGGGCAAGGCAGGTGGATTGCTTGAGCTCAGGATATCAAGACCAGCCTGAGCAAGAGCAAGACCCTATCTCTGAAAAAAAAAAAAAAAAAAAAAAAGCCAGGCATTGTGGCAGATGCCTGTAGTCCCAGCTACTCAAGAAGCTTAGTAAAGAGAATCACTTGAGCCCAAAAGTTTGAGGTAGCTGTGAGCTGTGATGCCAGAGCACTCTACATAGTGGGACAGAGTGAGACTGTCTCAAAAAGAAGAGGTGCCATGGATTATGGACAGAGTAGTGATCTAGGAGTCAGAAGGCATGGCTTTCAAACCCATCTCTATCCGTCCTCCTTTATAGAACATATAATAATCTTTGCGTATTTTATAGAACTATTTAAGGATCAAATGACCTACTATTTCCAAAATGTTCTAAACACTTCTTAGCTCTATACAAAATAATAGGTTGCTGATGGCTATAGTGTTTGTGTGACTTGGAGACATGAGATTTTAGTTTGCCTAGCATCTCTTTGGAAAACTATCTTTTCCCCAGTCTCAGTCTATTGGTCTAGATTGGGATGACCTTCTGACTATTTCCATAGCACTTTCTCCCCTCAACCAATTGGATCCAGGGGTAGTATGCTACTAAGATCTAAATAATCAATGTTCCTCATTTCCCTGGCTGTAATGATTGGGTTCAGAGAAGGCATGTGACTCTAACCAAGCTAATCAGAATCTTCCTTAGGTTATTACCGATATCAGATCCCTTTTACTGACAAAAGGGGTCAGTAAAAGGGGTCTTTTGCCTACAATTATCTGAGCAAGCTGTACCCTTAGAGCTGCCAGTGGCCCTCTTTGTCACCATATGAGGAAGTCTGCCTGCTAATGAAGCAGACAGAGAAGAAAAGAGCTGAGACACTGGGAGAGAATGTATCCATATGGCATCACTGAAGCCCTTGGCTCAAGGCGGATCTGGGTTTTGTGGGGCCTGAGACATATGTAACTTGGTGAATCATCTTTAAGAAAAAGAACACAAAATCATAAATGCAAAATGAATTGCAAAATTTGGTTAGAAAGCACATAATTCTTCACAATGGCAGAGGTCACACCAACACCACCAGACCCATGTGACCCAGGGAGGAATGTGACAGGAAGTCAAAGTGGAGAAGAGATCACAGTCTTAATTAATTGTGATTTAACTATTTTACTTTTGCAAAATTTAGAAAAACATATTATTATGTAAACTTTGCCATGACCACCCCTACCAAGCAATGAGGAGGAACCCATAAGCTTAAATTTCTTTAGGCTCATAGTAAATCTGCTTCTGCTGTGAATCTAGCCATAACTACCCTAGTTCATCCCTGGAACTTCTTAGTTGCACAAGCCTAGACATTTCGTTTTCAGTCAAAATTGTTTTCTGTGGCTTGCACTCAAGAGTCTTGACTAAAACACAGCCTGTCTTTGTGTGGAAGTACTGTGGCTGCCAAAGTATGAGAAGCATCACTAGTCTAACAAGTGTCTTTATTCTTTACACAAGGATTGGGGACCAGAAGGAACCTGCTCTTTCAGGTGGCCAACAATCTTAGGCCAGGGGCGAAAGCAGAACAGACCCTGGAGAGCAATTGTGTCCTGGGAAGCCAGGGGAAGAAGATGGAAAACCAAAGGGGAAGAACAGGAGCAGCAGGAGAGCTATGTCAAACCTGGCAACCCTTGTAGAAACTTCAAAACCAAAAAAGAAAGAAAGGAACTTCAAAACCAGATCCTTGCTTTCACCTTTATAAAGAGGAATATGATGCCAAAAGAGGTTAAACATTCTTTGTAAATCCTTAAAGTTGTTTTAAATCCATTCTAGGCAGCTAGCTTGAAAATATGTTTCATTGATTTGTATATTCATTCATTAAATATTATTGATCACCTCCTTTCTGCCAGGTGCTATGCTGTGTTCTAGGAGTCCAAAGATGAATAAAATGAGGGAACATGGGCTCTGGGGCTGGAAAAACCTGGGCCTAAGCCTGCCTCTGCCATTTACCTGTGTGATCTTGGAAACAACAGAAATCTTCCTTAGTTTCTTAGTTTTCTTCACCTATAAAATTAAAATTAAAAATACTTACCTTATAGGGTCGTTATGAAGACTGAATGAAATAATGTATGCAATGGTGCTTCTCCCATAGCTGTGCTTTAGTAAATAATAACTATGGCTTTTATCATAGGCATCAGAATGACTAAGTGTTGGCAGATGAAGAGAGGTGGGAAGAGACTTTGAAAAGACAGAGAGAGCGCCTGGTATGTGTTAAGGGAGCCTCCTTTCCTTTGGCCCCCCATTCCCTTGTTGGGAGAGGGAGTTCCCATTGGAGTGCCACTGTGGTTTTTATCACTTTCTTCACATTTAGAAGAGAGTTCCTTGATTGGTGAGCACTGTTCAACTCATTAGCTCATAGTTCTCTAATCTAGTAAAACACCTCACTTAGTGGGGGTTCATTCTTTTCTTTCTGCCTCAGATCTGTGTAGACAATGATCTTGGGTAAATAATGTGCTCACTCTGCAGACCCAATCTCCCCTTTAGTACACTGTTCAGGAGCTAGATTATGTGGGGGTTGAGAGTCAGCAGAGAATGTTGGTAAGCTCGTTTGGGTTACAGATCTAGAACCTAGTTCTTTACTAGTTTATCTGTCATAAAGATGACATTTAAAAAAAAAATCTCCATGTGTTTGTCCTCTCTCCTCTTATTTCACCCAAACTTAACGTTGAGAGAAGGTCATGCAATTTATTGACCCTCTAGAAACTAACAGTAGTTCATTATGGCCAGAACACAGACTGTAAAGGAGGAGGGTGAGAGATAATGATGGAGAAATATCTAAAAATATTTCTGTTCAACTTGGTGCAGTAAGGTCATACTTTGATCCACTCTGTTTCCTTCACACAAATAGCAATGACAGCTGAAATACAGAAAGAGAAAACCAAAACGACGTAGCCAGGTTCAGGAATAAAATAAACATTTTCATGGCTCATAAGTGAAACCAAACCAGGCAGCGTTCAACAAGGCTTAAGCTCCAGGCCCACTGAGGTCTCCAGTTTAAAAGCCAAGATTTTTGTCTGCTGCAAGGTGACTAAAGATACTTCAAACAAGGTGGAGGACAGGAACCAGCTTAGTGCTTAAAGCCAGGAGCTTGTGAAAGGAGGCTGAAAATAAACTGCTGCTGCCTACTGCCTAGGGAAGCAGAAAGACGAAGACTCAGCCCTGGAATCAGGAACCAAGCCAAACAGCCGGCCACATAACTGAATCTGTGGTATCCCCATCATTGCCAGGTAGGAGAATCAAAATGTCAACTTTAGACCTAATTCTGGAAAGGTGGTCTGTCCGGGGAGGCAAGTGGAGGCAAAAATCATTAAAAATGGAGAGGTAAGCACAAAGGACATAAAAGAGAAATAATAAACTAAAATCAAACAGAAAAAAAACAAAAACTTTCCCCTTGACATGAGCCTGATCACCAAGTTTCAAACACTAAAGTATCTAATACTAAGAAGAACCACCAATAAAATGAGCACTCAGAATATGAACTTATTTCAAAATGAACTCTATAGAACTATTTGACAAAGATGTTTATTTCTTATTTTTATTTTTGTTGAGACAGAGTTCTCACTTTGTTGCCCTTAGTAGAGTGCCACAGTGTCATAGCTCACAGCAGCCACAAACTTTTGGACTCAAGCAATCCTCTTGCCTCAATTTTTCATTTTTAGGACATATGGGTCTTGTTCTTGCTCAGACTGGTCTTGAACTCCTGAGCTCAAGCAATCTACCTGCCTCAGCCTCCCAGAGTGCTAGGATTATAGGTGGGAGCCACCATGCCCGGCCCTGACAAAGATTTTTAAATTAAATATTTTTGCACTCTCAAAGCAAAAAAAAAAAAGTGCACAGTTTTCATTTTTGAAGGACAAGAAAAAGGACACATAGGCTGAATAAAGAGCAGGTATATATGAAAAAGAACTAACAGAAATCTTGAAAAATAAAAATTGGTCCTTAAAATCAAAAATTCATTACAGCCAACCAAAGCTGAAGGGGAAAAGTAGTCAAAGGAATATACTGAAGAAGTCACCCAGAACAGAGCTTAGAAAAATAAAGAGATTTTAAAATGTAAAAGAAAAGTTCAGATTCCTGGGGTTAGACTGAGTGGTTCCAACAAGCAAGTCATAGAAGCTTCAGACGGAAACACTAAAACCAAAAGTGGAGAAACTGTACCTAAAGAAAAAAGAATAGCTGAAGGTTTTCTAATGACAATATCAGAACATCATGTGCACTGAGCACATGAAAGTAAACTACCACTTTTGCCATATTATAGTGAAATTACAGAACAATAAGGATAAAGATAAAATCTCAAGTTACCCAAGGGAAAACACTGATTATCCTAAAAGGAACTACAACTAGATTCCTCTAAGGCAGCAATAGAAATGAGAAGGCCACCAAATGATGTCTTAGAAGTGCTGAGTGAAACACCGTCAGCCAAGAGATGCATTTGCAGATGAACGCTCATTTAAGGGAGAGGGCAAAGGGACATTTTCACTCCCAGAAGACTGAGAGTTTACCACCGACAGACCTGCACCAAATGGACTACCAAAGAAAAGATAAGCCCAGTGAGAAAGCCTAGAATGCAAAAAAGAGCAGAGAGAGGAGAAAGTAATAAAATGTGTCACACTCTTTATTTAAAAAAAAATAAGAAGGCAGTGTAAAATGGGCAAAGCAAGCTCAGGCCTTGGTCATATTTGGGAGAGGGCTAGAAATAATGACTTTTTCTGCATACTTTGTACTTAAGATATTTTATATGTGTAAATCTGCCTAGAGCTTCTACATCAACAGAGAGAAAAGAGTGGCCAAGGACTAGAAAAATTTCATATAGAAATTTAGTAATTCATGCTAAGTTATGGAAGAAGCCCAAGAGCCCATTGATCCACGAATGGATTAATAAACTGTGGTACATGTATACCATGGAATATTATGCAACCTTAAAGAAAGATGGTGACTTATCCTCTTTCATATTTACATGGATGGAACTGGAACATGTTCTCCTTAGCAAAGTATCTCTAGAATGGAAGAAAAAGTATCCAATGTATACACCCCTAGTATGAAGCAAATTTATATCTTTCAAGTGAAGGCTACAACCCAATTATTGCACAAGAAGATAGGGAAACGGGAGAGGAAGGGAAAGGGAGGGAGAGGGAGTGAGATCACTCTTGTGGTCCATATTTGAAGGGTCAGGAGAAAACTTCTAAATACGGATCAAAAATGTTTTCACATAGTAAATGAGAAAATCTCATGAATGTTATGTCAATCAGGTTGATAAAAATATCTCAGATTGTATGTGAAGCCTGCACACTGTACCTCATGATTGAATTATTGTATACAGCTATGATTCAATAAAAAAAATTAAAATAATTAAAAAAATAAAAATAAAAGAAAAGAGTTAGGAAAATTAATACTTAAACATATCCTAGGCAGTTTGAAATTCTGATAACTGTTTAGAAAGTTTTTAATGAGGCTGTTATGTTCTCAGCATTGTACCAGGTACTGGGAGGAAACAGCAGGAAATAAGGAAGGAAACCATCCTTTTTTTGAGTGTCAGTTACTGTGCACCAGGCTCTTTCACTTATGTTATCTCATTTAATCTTCACAGCAGCAGTGTGAGGTAAGTATCATGTTTGCCATTTTAAAGAGACTCAGAGAAGTTATGTGACTTCCTTCAAGTCACTTGTCAGAATATGAACCCATGTCTAACACAGTGCTGACTTAGACCCCTGTGTTCATTTTATTATTCTGCAGATATGTGACATAGCCTTTGACTTTGAAAAATTTCTATTATAGTAGCAAAATCTATAAACCCTTGGAATTGGTTCTTTGAAATGTTTTATGGTTAAGTTCTGAAGTAAGTTTTGCAATTGATACATGCAGTTAGAGTTTGTGAAAAGGAGGTATCATTAAAGACCAGATTATCAAGAAAAGCTTCCTTGGAAATTGAGATTGTTTGGAGAAATAGTAAGATCTCAAAAAATAAAGTACATTCCAGGTAACAAGAATAGCATTAATTTGAAAAAATTATTTCTGAGAAACTTCGGCTAAAATTTCTTCTTATTGCAATACATGTGTATGAAATCCTAAGAAATGAATGAAAGCTCCAGATGGTATGTTATTTCCCTATCCTTGTACAGAGCAAAAAATATCAAATGAGGAAAAAGGATTAATGATAGGATTAAATATGGCACTTGAAATATTTAGCACAATGCCTTCATCATATCAGACATTCTGTTTTCTCACAGTCTCAGTTAGGCACCGGTGTACTGTTTGTTAGCTTACCTGGTGTTTTACGTGCAGTTTCTGTAGTAACATTGCTGTTTCATCTCTGCTAGTAGAATATAAAATAATTTTACTCATATAATAAATACTTCATTTTAAAATACTATATTAAGAGCATTTTCTTTAGCTAAAAAGGTTTAAACTATAGCTTTTAGCTCAGAAAATAGTACATAATCTCTTAGTCTTTCTTATTAAAAACTGTGCTTCCTTTTATATAGGGAAGGTGGGTGTAGTGTGGATGGAAAGTGGAGGATGAGAGTGGGGTGCAAGGATTACCACCTGCATTCTATGTGTATGATAAGACAAGTGTGGAAGATTTAGTGCAGAATTTTATGCATTAAAGTAGTTATTAGAAGGTCAGTATATCTCAGTTTGTGGGATAAGAATTTACAGGGTGTGAACCACCCAACACCAGCCAACCTTCCATGCTGAGCTGAGGATCCTTATACTATTGTTTTATTTTATTACTGTTCCTAGCATTTTCCTCCATGACACCCTTACATATTTGAAGGGTAAACATAATTCTTTTTGCATGCCTTTCTGATAACATTCATTTATGACCTAATTGAATTTATAGACCACATGTCTGTATCTCACACATATAAGAGCTAATCTGTCTTGCTCAATGAGTCAGCTGCACAAGTGGTCCTAACATGGCTTCCCAAGCCCTTTCAGGCCCCCAGCGAGGCCCTTGCAGACCTTTTCCCTGGGGTCCTTTCTGACTCCAGCCAGGCCCTTACAGATCTTTTCCTGAGGTCATTTGATGTTCATGCCAAGCTATCTCAGGAAGCCCCCAGTGTAGTGTGTTTTGGGGGGGGGGGCTCATGTCCTCCCATTCTCTTGCACACCTGACCCTGATCACATAACCTTTCATACAGTCATTCCATTTTTATATCAGTCTAATTCTATTCCCATACTCCTAACTTCCCTCATGTTCACCCACAGAAATCTAAGTGATTTATTTGTTGAATTAGCAAGTCACTTCTTAATGTATTTTTTTTTTATTTCTAGGAAGAAGATTGTATGTATATTAGTTTTTGAAGTGTTATTAGAAAAATGAGTGTATGCCCATTATATTTGGTGCTTTAATCTTATTTTACGTGAGAATTAGTGGGGAATTAAAGTTTAAGGAAGTAAAGGAAGAGAATTGACATTTTCAAAGAGCCTACTATGTTCTATTTATGTAATGAATGTAACATGCTTTATGTAATTGAATTTCTTATCACAAAACTACATGAAATAAATATTAATACTTTAAACAAAAAGTCTAGATAATGAATCTGAGACCCAGGAAGATTAAAAACTTTCCCAGAGTCTCAAAGCAAGTAAATGGCAGAACTGTGATTTAAACTCTGGTCTAATAACTGGGGATTCAAAAATGAGAGCTCTCTGTTTAGTTAGCACTGATAGAAACTTTATGATGTGCCAAGTGTTATACACAGCGATTTAATAGTGGATTCTCGCTATTGTCCAGAGGGGTATTTTATCTAACGGTGGTTGTTTGTGCTAAAGCAGACAACAAATACAACCATGGTAGCAAAGTGGCTGATGTATGTATCATGTTATGTTGTAAGTAATTTATTATGTAATACTGAACCAGGCACATAACCTTTCCTGGGACTCAAGAGTGTTCTCATCAGTAGAGTGGGGGAGGTAGACTGAAGGGTCTCTAAAGTGCTGTCTGCTAAATTCCATGATTTGCTTAGCAGCAGCAAAAGATTTTTTGAAATGTTGCATCTGTTGAGAAGTGATGATAATAAATTTCCACTTGTTGAGAACCTGTGTGCTATGTGTGTACTTTACATATGCGTATATTGTTAATCCTGTTAACATCCTTATAGGATAAATAATTTTTCTGTTTTATGGCTGGGAATACCAGGATCATAGGATGTCTCAGGGGTAAGGGATGAGGCTAGGAGACAGGCCCAGAGCTTTCAGTTTTGGGGGCCGGTGCTTTTTCCAGACTTCTGCTTAACTAAATGCATCTTTGACTACCTTATGGCCTTGAAGTGAGAAGTTTTCTAGTGTGGTCAGGTTAGAAGAGAAGAGCTTTCCATGCCACTAGGTCCACCTTTGTTTGTGGATCAAATCTTGTCATTCTTACTAGGGCATGAAGATATATTTCAGAGCTTTTAGATACTTCTTTTAAGGATACTGAACCCTAGTACAGAGGATTCACTAGTATGCGAAAATTTCAACATTGCTCTTCTAATTATGGCATAGAAATCAAAAGGAGATACTAATTTTTAAAGGCAGAATAATCTGGGTGTTTGCTATAAATTATATAATTACATTTTTAACACATTAGACTTGAGGGACACAGGTTATGTTGCTTCCTCTGAGTTGTTAATATGCTAAATTACTGCCTCTCTGTTCTCCCACCCCGTATCTTTATGTTAATTTAAATAATTTAATTAATTTATTTTGAGTAAAGTTAACTGAGGCCTAAGGCCACACAGTGTGGGGAAGGACCTTTAAGCCTTAGATTTTGGGAAAGATATAGAAGCATTCTTTGGGGTTGGAAATAATACATAATCAAGCAGATGCTAATGAAAAAATGAAATGCAGGGGAAGAGAAAAGAGGCTAGGGTGCCTGTTTGGAAGTTTTATAGAGGAGAGTACATTGCCCCTTTATTACAATAATGTTTCTGCACTATAATAAGGTCTTTCATTGCAAGTTCAGCTTTTTTCATTCATTTGTTTTGTGCTCTGCTTCCTCTGTTACTAATTGTCAGCACAATAGTCTTCCAACTATGAAGTCTCAGTGTCCTTTTGGACCAATTTGTCATTGTCTTTCTCCCTCACCCCCAACCCACCATGCACTCAGAATCTATTACTATGGTTGCATTTTTAGACATTTTTTATGTTTTAAAATGGCAATGCTTTTGAAACCTGCCAGAATAGTTCATGATAATTGAATCATCCAACCAGCAACAGTTATTGCTTCCAAAAGCACACTGATAAAGTTTCTGTCTATGTAGAGTATTCTTAGAAGGTAATTATAAACATGTAATATACTCTTTATAGCATTCTTTTATAGATATCATTTCCTTTGAACTTGGTAACGGTCTTGAGAAAATAGGACATTTTGTTAAAATGTTTTTGTTAAATTGTATCATTTATATATTTACTGTTACGTCATAGATTCTTCGAAATTTCTGTGACTTTAGGAAGTTACATCTCCATTATTTTCCTATTAATGGCTCTTATTCTCATATGTAGATTATTTTATTATGACTGAGAAATCAATACAGTTGGATTAAACTGAAAAGCCTGAACAAGTTTTTATAAGAGACTCTGGGCAGCTTTAGTTACATGTTAACTCATGCCAGATTTTTTAACACTTTGGCCAATATATATATATACACAAATATAAATATATATATATATATATATATTTTTTTTTTTTTTTGCAGTTTGGCCAAGGCCGGGTTTGAACCTGCCACCTTCACTATATGGGCCCGACGCCCCACTCGCTGAGCCACAGGCACTGCCCTGGCCAATAAATATTTTAAATATGCTCCTCCAAGCCTTGTTCCCATAATCTGATATTGACAGAAAGACATTTTATGAATGTAATTTCTATAAAGAAATTCTGAAGAAGCGTAACACTTGATAGTTTACCTATTACTTAGAATTTTCATGATCTTATTATCATTTGATCAGAGGTCACTGGAGCTTTTAAATGTAATAGCCTTGATGTAGATAGCAATCATTTTCAATGCACAAATACTAAATAGCAAGATTGCTCCATTTTCTCTGTAGTACGTATTTCAATCTCAATATGTCACTTGTCACTTTGACAGAGATGCCCATCATGCAGAGAATATTTTCCTGAATAGAAAGAAAAAATATCTACAACCTTTCCATAAAGTTTCAAGTGCTTTCCAAAGACATCAGATTCTAATAATGACTGTTTGGCTATTTTCATATATGATTTTACTGCAATTATTGGGCTTGTTTTTTTATAATCTTCCAGAATTCATTGTTTATGTGGGCAGTTCTGTGCTTCACTATGGATGGGTATTCTTACTTGATCAGTAGTACATAGAGTGACTTATAGAAGAGAGGGCTGGAGGAAGGACCATCTGGGAAGCCATTTCAGGGGTGGAAGTTTTGGTTACAAGTTCCTGGGTTGAATATCAGCAGTAAAAAAAAGCGATGGTTCCCGGAGATGGAACATAAAAATTGTTAACATGAATGTTGCTGGTTTAGCCATGAGGCTTGAAAGACAGAGATAAGTCAAAGATAAACAAGGAAGTGTTTCTTGGGTGATTTGGAAGATGATAACAGAAATAAAAGGAATAGAAAAAGTGCCAGCCACATGCACCAGAGCTGGCGGGTTCAAACCAGGCCTGGGCCAGCTAAATAACTGCAACCAAAAAATGGCCGGGCGTTGTGGCGGGCACCTGTAGTCCCAGCTACTAGGGAGGCTGAGGCAAGAGAATCACCTAAGCCCAAGAGCTGGAGGTTGCTGTGAGCTGTGATGCCACAGCTCTCTAAGGAGGGTGACATAGTGAAACTCTGTCTCAAAAAAAAAAGAAAAACTGTACTGGTATAGGAGTTTTCAGTTTGGAAGATAAAACAAAACACTAAAACCCTTGATGGCAGTTTTGCCGTGTGGGGATGGACCTTGATGAGAAAGGCTGGAATTGGGGAGTATGTTTGGGAGTGGTAACTGATGTGAAGCCACTAGAGCAGCGGTTCTCAACCTGTGGGGCGTGACCTGAATGAGTCTTTCACAGGGGTCGACAGTAGCAAAAATTAACAGTTACGAAGTAGCAACAAAAATAATTTTACGGTTGGGGGTCACTACAACACGAGGAACTGTATGTCGTAACATTGGGAAGGTGGAGAATTGCTGCACTGGAGAGCCTCCCTATAATTAAATACACCAGTCCTCACCAACTCATGGAGGATATTTCTAATCTACCTCCTACCATTTTCCTGACTTTCCATGTCTGTGGACTCCCACCAGCTGCGTGTCTTTGCACTTTTATAGTTCTTTCCACCTAAATCACTCTTCTCTCGGACATCTGCCCAGACCTCTCATTTCATTAAGAGATAGGCTTTCTAACTATTCTTTCTAAAATAATGCCACTTCCTCAAGTAGATACATACAAGCACCTACCATATTATAAAATTATTTTGCTAGCTTATTGTTAAACTGCTCATCCCCTCTATAAAATAGAAGCTTTATGGAAGATAGGGACTTTGTTTTGTTCCCTGCTGGATTCCTGATGCCTAAGTTGTTGCCTGGCATACTGCAGGTGCATAATATAGGTTGATGAATGTCTGAATTTACTAAGGGCAAAATTATCGTAAAAGTGTAGCACCAAGATCTGATCCTAAGGGACCTGCTCCATTTGGAAGAAAAGGCCCGAAGAAGACGAATGACTGTTCAGAGATGGTGGTGAAACCAGCTAAACCAGTGCCATGGAAACAGGGAGAGGGTCTTTATGGGTAAGGAGCCAAGAACATCAAAGGTAGCGAGGAAGTGAGAAGAAGGGGAAACTATCTATGGGAAGGATATTTTGAAACAGTGATAGACCATAATTTAGTTAATTTGTTAAGGGACAGGGAACAAAGGTTACTCTTGGAGATCATGATTTTGGGTAATTTACTAGCGAAATGAGAGAAGGAGGGACACTTGGGGTGCAGCATTTATTGCAGGTACTTTAGACTTTGATTTGAGTCTGCACCTTGATCTGTGTGTATTTATTACTTAATTCACTCTGGAATGCACTGATAAGCAACTTTGAAGATACGTGAGTAGGAACTGTCCCATTTAATACAGGTGGAAACTTGAGGCATTTAAGTTGAAGAGTCAAAATAAAATAAATTAATTCTTTAGCAGTGGTACCTTTAAACTTTAGCAATGAGTGAAAAACTGTGACTTAAATGAGTTTCATTAACGAGAAGTATCTCTTAGTCTGTACATTTTATTTTCAAAAAATAATTTCCTTTTCTACATCAAATGGTAGTTTAAGCCTTCTTTAGTTTATTTTGTTGTATACTTCGAGGAAATAATTTAGTATTATTTAGGAGATTTCTATTTTGTAGTGAAAATGATTTCATTTTAGAAGTGAAAATGTTCAAATATACACATAGAAATTATTGAACTCTCATATTCCTGTTGCCTAGATTTAATAGTTAACATTTTACAATATTTACATCATATTTTTTAAAAAATATTTAAAATTATATCATGACATCTTTATCCCAGAATTCCCTCATAGGAATCTCTAGAAAGTAAGAACATTTTCCCATATAATTATCAGTACCACAATAACACCTAATAAAACTTACATATCTTTACCATTATTTAATTCAAATTCATAATCAGATTTTCCAGTTGTTGCCTTAATATCGTTTATAACTGCTTTGTTTAAACCAGAATACATTAAGGAATACACATTGCATTTAGCTGTTGAATCTGTTAAATCTCCTGTAGTCTAGAAGAGCTGTGCCCCCTTTCTCTTCCTTCTCACCCCACTTTTGGTACACACTGGTGAAAGAGACCAGGCCATTTGTCCTACAGAAAGTCCTCTCTTCCGGAGTTCTCTGATTATTTGTACTAGGTATTGTTTAACTTTTTCCCTCTAACTGTATTTGCTGTAAAATGAAAGTTAGATCAAAAGATTTCATAAGATTCACATTCAATATTTTTACCAAGACTTTTTTTGTGTGTGAATATGAGGATACTTATGATTAGGTTACATTGTTTGGGTTTCTAAGGTAAAATCCAAGTTGTAGTTGAGTCCATCACCCAGGAAGTGTTCCATATACCCATATGCTGTACCCATTAGTTGGGAACTTACTGAACCTCTCCCGTTCTTAAAATTGTTTTTCTCTCATATGGGCCTGAAGTTGGCAAGTCTGTGTACTCCGTATTATATCATATCAGGAGGTGCCTCGCACTTGGCTGACTATTAGCGATGCTGTCTCTGTTGACCGGGTTAAGGTGGCGGCATCACCCCCCAGTCTAGCAGATAATCTGTGGTTTGGCACGTTGAAGCTATGCAGATTTTAGTTCCTCAGCAATTATTCATCCAACGATTTTGGTATCCATTGATGATCTTTGCCTGAATCAGTTATTTTATTACAGACAGATTATTGTTTAGTTGTTTTTAAAAATGTGATTTTAATTAGCCACGGCACCTAACTATTACTGAATTGGGATAGTGTTAGTCATTCTGTTTACTTATTTGAGAGTAGCTCTCTTTATAATACCAGTGGGGCCGGGTTCGAACCCACCACCCTCGGTGTATGTGGCTGGCACTGTAACCACTGTGCTACAGGTGCCGAGCCTATAGTCTCATTTTTATTTTTTAAAAGTGTTTGGAAAAGACTTGAAACAGAAGTCTTTCAGTTTGATACATTGAAACAGAAACAATTTTGGTTAGACCTGAGTGGTAGAATTATGGATATTTTTCTTTTAATTTTGCCTATACTTATTTATGAATTTTTCTTAAACATGGTTGATTTATACAGTGAAAGTAAAGAGGTATATTTAAAAACCATCGTGCCTACACATCAATATGACTTTATTAATGTCATAAAACTGTACACTTAAAAATGGTTAAAATAATAAATTTTATGTTACATGTATTTTATCACAATTATTTTAAAGCCCATGGACTGTTACATTGCAAACAACCTTCCCAGTCCCATATTTTGAGCCTCCTGGATGTTGTATGCCTCTTTTAGCTCTGTTACTGAATGCCTTGTGTCATCTTTGTTTCTTATTATTATTCTAAAATGAGCATAGTGTGCTTTCATTCAAAATTTTAAGTAGGCAGAGTATACAGAGAACGTTTTTTAAGGAGATTCTGGAGGCATGTTTGTTTAATTAGAGGCAGGGTTTGGTGGGCAAAAAAGATGGAGAAATCTTGATGGGGAAAATACTGGCTCTGAAAATGAACTTTTGGTTAATGGCAGTGTCTGTGGTGACTATATTCATTAAAGAAAAATGTGTTGGGAGAAGTTCACATTTAACATATAATTTCAAATGCAATTTAAATCCACAAATAGTATTTCTTGTTAATACCAAAGTAATAAAGTTTATGGTAATTGAAGTGTCAGAATTTGGAATATGGATTATAAAGTGAACAACATCTTCTAGAGTGGAATGTAATATTAGTAATTTTTTTTATTGTTTTTTGAGACAGAGTCTTACTTTTTTGCCTCATGCTAGAATGCCATGATCAGCCTAATTCACAGCAACCTCAAAGTCTGGTTTCAAGCGCTTCTTCTGCCTCAGTCTCTGGAGTAGCTGGGACTGCAGTCACCCACTACAATGCTGGACTGATTTTTCTAGTTTTAGTAGAGATGGGGGTCTCGTTCTTGCTCAGGCTGGTCTTGAACTTCTTAGCTCAAGCAGTCCTTAAGCCTTGGCCTTCCACAGTGTTTAGGGTTATAGGCATGAGCCATCATGCCCTGCCTCAAATAAAATCTTAAACTTTTTAATAAAATCTGAATAGATGATCTCCAAAAAATTTCTTCATGTTGCAGTTAATCTAATTGGCTTTCAATTTTTCAGGTTTTGCAGAGAAATCACTGCTTCAAACAGACTTTGTCATCTGTGATTCAGAATAAAGTAAACAGAGCATATAAAATTCAGCTTGTACTTTAAGTTGCTCAGGACACACTAATATAACTAGTATACATACCAATTATAGTATTATAAAAGTTAGTGCCTGGCATTTTATCTAAGAATATTTACTATGTTGATGTGTATTAAATGATGCTAGAAATCATAAATAATCCTTTGGTGAATAGATTTTTAGAATCACTGTCCAGAATTTCCACTTCTGTTTTTAAAATTTAAATTTCTCTAACTTTACATAGCTAAATAGAAAGTAATGCTTCTAAGAAAGTATTGGCTGATCTATTAATCACCATTTCCTTTAAGAATTTGCCTTAAAAAACGAGTCCCTTTGGACTCATATTTGAAAATAAGAATTTTCAGATTATCAATGAAGGTGATCTGAAAATTTAGAATTTTTATGGCATATTTTCCATTTTACAGAGTGCTGTAAGGTATGTTCAGGATTACTTATCATGGCCAACATGTAAGAGCTCAACGTTTTTGTATTTATTGGCTCACCTATTTTAACATGGTAATTTATATTTCAACTGTTTTGAATTTGGACTCAGTTATTTTAATTGTACTTATTTATGTAAAACAGCAAACTCTAGGGTATTGCAGTGGAGTATTTTCTTCTCTTGGGAGTAACCATTTGAATATCTTGGAAGTTGCTTCTCTTTTGCATGCTTTCAGAATAATGGGTATTATTTGGAAATTGAATTTATTTGTAGAATATTTCATATTGAGACCTACAAAATAAAGGTTTATTTCTGTTATACTAGTTTGTAATTACATGTAACACTTTTATTGGGCTTGAGGGTTCACAGGACCTAATTAAAACCTTTAATAGCATTAATGAAATACTACTTTACAGTGACACTCTGGAGTCATCAGTAGTAGATGATGGTGTATGCTGTGAGGTCACAGAGTTTCTTTATTTGTGTACCAGAATCTTTGGTAGTGCTTGGCCCATAATTGACATTTTGTATATGTTGTACGGTTTATGAGTACTTAGCAAATTTAGTCAAAATAATCAAGTTGTGCATAACTACGTAGGTCATTATATTATTGATATTTTTCCAGACTACCCCATACATAAATACAAATAGTTTTTTCTATTCTAAACAGTTCCTTTTTAGTGGTTTAAGAATGGTAATTAAAATATTATCTCTTATTGTCATTTTTAGCAGCCTTTTGAATCACAGCAGTTAATAATCACTTGGAACTTGATAATATAGTAGTTTAAATGGCTTTTAAGATCCAAGTGTTGAGAAGTTCTTTAAATTATAGCATTGAAACTTTATTTAGATATGGTGTTGAAAATATGTGGTTTTTAAAGGTTTTACTTTAATTCCTTTTAATGCTTTTAAAGATGAGGAGCCTGGGGGCTTAGAGATGTGAAGTACTTTGCCCTGATAGTTTGTGAGAGAGCCTGGACTTGAATCTGGTATTCTAATTTCACAGTCTGCTATGATTCCTGGTTCATTTTTTAGTATTTTGGTTAGGACTGCCCTTCTCTTAAGTGTCTGTCCTCCATTCTTTACATTAAAGCCAGCCTGTCAGTTGCTAAGTGGTCAGGTATATTATGGGTATCCTTATGTGTTATTACCATCCTACATACTGTCAGAAGAATTGTGCGCATAATTCCTAACTCTTAAGTAATATAATCTAGCTAAGAGATAAAATTAACATATATGAAATACATATAACACAGTGTCATGCCTTAATGGATGGAAATTTAATAGGTATTTTTTATTTTATTTTTTTTATTAAATCATAGCTGTGTACATTAGTGCAGTCATGGAGTACAATGTGCTAGTTTCATATACAATCTGAAAAAAAATTTTTTTTTTTTTTTTTTTGAGACAGAGCCTCAAGCTGTCACCCTGGATAGAGTGCTGTGGCATCACAGCTCACAGCAACCTCCAATTCTAGGGTTTAAGCGAGTCTCTTGCCTCCACCTCCCAAGTAGCTGGGACTACAGGCGCCCGCCACAGCGCCTGGCCATTTTTATTTGGCATCATTGTTGTTTGGCGGGCCTGGGCTGGATTCAAACCCACCAGCTCAGGTGTACGTGGCTGGCACCTTAGCCTGTTGAGCCACAGGTGCTGAGCCACAATCTAAAATATTTTCATCAAACTGGTTAACATAGCCTTCATGGCATTTTCTTAGTTACTGTATTAAGACATTTATATTCTGCATTTAGTAGGTTTCAGGTTTCACCTGTACCCTTCTAAGATGCCCTATAGGTGTGATCCCACCAATTACCCTCCCTCCACCGATCCTCCCCCACTCCTTCCCTCCTGTGCCCCTTTTCCCATATTCTTGTGCTATAATTAGGTTTTAGCCTTCATATCAAAGCTACAAATTAGCTTCATAGTAGGGCTGAATACATTGGATACTTCTTCTTCCATTCTTGAGATACTTTGTTAAGCAGAATATGTTCCTGCTTCATCCATGTTAGATATTTTGAAAAAAAGGAAATGGGAAAGAGCAGGCTTCAGAGAGAATCAGACTGGTGGGCAGAGTGAGTCATAGGAATTAGGTGGTGTTTCACTGGTATAAAGTCTTTGGTAATTTAAAATTTTCAGTTTTCAGATAAGCAGTATTTTTCAACGAGGTGTAAATTAGGTATATCTTATGGTAGAAATCCAAAGTAGAAAGAAGTTTGGATTACAATTTTGGTAAATGGAGAGGTGATGCTGAAAACATAAAAAGCTTGTTAGAAAATGAATAAAACTAGGCAGAGAGGCTCCTGGGTCTCTTTGAGTCTCTTCCAGTGTAAGAGGTCACTAAGGGTTTTTCTAATATGAGTAATGACCTATAAAGAATTAGAAATGGTAATTGATAGTTGCTAATGATGGAGATAGGACAAAACAGATAAACACTGAGAAAAAACTGTTAAAATTGTCAACTTGGGTGAATTAGTTTCTTTCATAAGAGCAGTCAGTATTCTTCTCTACATTACTTGCTCTTGGAGCCCAGTACCACTTACTCTGGGAAGTCTAGCTCAGGGGTACACCCAATAATAATAACTGATGGTTAGTGGAAGCTTATTATGTGTCTCACATTATGCTAAGTGTTATATGCATTTATTATTAATCTCTACATTAATTCTATGATGTATATACTGTCATTGTTTCCCATTGAACTGTTGAAGACCATTGAGTAAAACTTGTCCAAATATGTATGGTGAATGGTAGAAAAAATAGTTTTATTCAGGGATACTGGTGTCAGAATCCATACTTTAGGCACTACATTGTACTCTTTTTCTTTGAAGTCTTTCCTAGATGTTCCCTGACAAAACTTAATCATTTTTAGAAGACTTATATGCAGTTTATACTGTCAAAGGCTCATACTCTATGTAGGGATAAGGATACCTTCTTAATGTGATAATACTTCAAGATAGTCTGTACTAAGTGAAAAATAAGGGATACAATAGTAAGTAATGAGAATATAGAAGAGGAAATGGTCAGTCTAGGACTGGGTATTAAAAAAGGCTGCATAGACGGAGTAAGATTGGACCTTCAACGGTCAGTGTTATTTTGACTGTTAGTGATGCATCTGGATAGGGTTAAAGTAAGTGGAAGGTATTACAGATAGCAAAAATAGCTGGAAAAGGTATAAATATATGAAAGAGCAAGATGTGTTCGGGGAAAGCGAATAGTCTAGATTAGCTGGCTAATGGGAAAGGTCAGGTTGTGAATGACCTTGATTGGAGATCTGTAGAAAGCTGTGAGGTTATAGTGGGTTTTGTTTAGAATAGAACTCTGTAGTTTTCAACTGTTTACTTCTTGGTTTAAATATATACATATTTAAAGAAACATTTTATTTTATTTTCTTTCTAGAATGCCAGTTAATGAAAACAGAACGACCAAAGCCAAACACATTTATAATCAGATGTCTCCAATGGACCACGGTTATAGAGAGAACATTTCATGTAGATACTCCAGAGGAAAGGTAAGACATTCATTTAAAAAGAAACAGTCTTAAGAGATATTTGTATCTGATTGTATCATATATAAATATATAAAAATATATTTATTTAAAATGCTATTGTCTCAACTGAGCATGGTGGCAATTTTGGGAGGCCGAGGTGGATGGATAGTTTGAGCTCACAAGTTCGACACCATCCTGAGCAAAAGCAAGACCCCATCTCTACTAAAAATACAAAAATCATGGCAAGAGATTCATGAGCCTAAGAGTTGGAGGTTGCTGTGAGCTATGTTGCCGTGGCACTGTACCCAGGGCAACAGCTTGAGACTCTGTCTCAAAAAAATAAATTAAATAAAATAGAATAAAATGCTATAGTCTCTTAATTCTTCTGTTTCTGATATTATACATGAATAACAAATAAGAGCTTACAAAATAATGAATACTAGTCATGCTGTAAGATATACTTGCAAAACATTCAAAGGTTAAAATATAAAGTTAACAAGACATTTTTATAACCAAACTAACTTATTTTATAAATTATAAAATAGATTGTATTCATATTTGAAATTTTGAGGCTAGTAATAACAAGAGGTTTTAAGTAATGTGCCATTATAGATTAATTGCAAAAGGCTGCCTGGCATATTAAGTTAAGGAGTCTAAGATTTTGTCTAACCCCAAAAAGAGGTAGTGGTAGTAGTGTTGATTAACACTGTCAGTGTTGAAGAGGGTAGTGCCGACACCTTAGAAACCGGCTCACTACTGTCACAAGAGCCTCACTTGTATCTCTTGCTGTATCAACTTTTGCTACCACCTCCTTGCCTCCAAATTCTGTCTTAATGCTCTTTTTGTCAGGTGGCTCTGATACTGAGTGAGGACAATATTAGGATATTTTATCCTAATTTTATTATAATAAGAAACTTTGTGAAGCTAAATATTATCAGCCTTATTTTACAAATGAACTTAACTTTTAACAGGCTCATCTAATATTTTAATAAAAACAAAATGTTAAGTATTATATTAATAATAGTTTTGATGGTGGTGGTGTGTGCCTATAATTCCATCTTGTTAGGAGGCTGAGGTAAGATGATCAGTTGAGCTCAGGCATTCAAGATTAGCCTAAATATTATAATGAGACCCTTTCTCAGAAAAAAAAAAATAATAGAGTAGATGGCAATGTGTGATTAGGCAATATAGGAAAGATAGAAGAATACAAAGAACTAATCTATAACCAGAGTGAAGCACTGATAATACTTTCTCGTATACACTTCCAGTCTTACTCTATGTAGACATATGTAGGTCTTTAGAACACGTATAGTTTTGTGTGTTCTCCTCCATATTCCCACTGTGCCTACCCACCACCCAACTCCTGTTTACCCGGGGCCTTTCTCCCTAAAGACTTATTCCAAATTCTCAGTTTGCTTTTACTTCTACCTATAACATGGATAGGCTAAGTCCTATTTAACTTTCAGATCTGAGCTTGAAATGTTACTTTTTCTATAAACCTTCTCTTATTCTTCAGGACTAGGTATGTTCCCGTTCTGTATACTTACGTACCTCTGGATTTCTTATATCGAGTGTGTCGTGGTTATAACCCTGTGTGCCTTTCTCACTGAACCGTAAGATACTTGACAATGAGGAGTGTATCTTCCTCACACATGATTTAAATCCTTAGCACATATTCCAGGGTCCAACACAGTGTTTGTTGACTGGCTAGATAAATGAAACTGTTGCCATGTCAGTATATACCCTTTGAAAATATTATTATTAGTGGATTTATAACATCTAATTGAAGCATGATTCATTTTGCCTTTTGCATTTACAAATCTGGATTTAAGCCAGATTTTAAGACTCTTAAATCTTCTGCCATTCCTTCAATATCATATTACTCTATTGAACAATCAGTTTTCATTTGCATTTGTGACTATGAGAAAAAATAATTATAATAAAAACTGAAAAATAATATTTTATATTTGCCATTGAAATGGGCTTTTCTGTATTCACCTAGAATCTGGTATTTGGAGATTTTATATGACTTTAGTGTTATTGAAGATTTAGGCAGGCTCATTAAGAGTTAAGAAAACTTATTTTTAATACTGTCTAGTCTAAAATATTTATCTGTTGTAAACTATAAAAAACTCTCTAATATTTCTTATATTTATTTTTGTGTACGATACACATATATATAAGGTTGGCTTTTTTTTTTTTCTTTCAAAATGGTGAACTGATTGTCTCATCTTCTTTTATTGGATAATGTATTCTTTTCTCACTGGCCGTGGATAGCACGTATATATAAGTAGTTTGGCTTTTAGATTTTCATTTTGGTTTTTCTCCTAAATCTTTCCCTATTCTGCTGCTAACACCACATGGCTTTAGTTAGAGACATTTTATAAAACTTTTAACTTCTTATGTAGCAGTATTTCCCTTAATTTTTAGTATAAAATTGTTTTTACTTAATTTTTGTTAAATCCTAACTGTACATTTATGGGGTACAATGTGATGATTTGACCTACAGTATGGAATGCTTAAATAAAAGTAATTAATATAACCATCACCTCAGTTATTTTTGTGGTACAACATTTGTAATAACTTTTAGTTGTTTTGAAATGTTCCCTTGTATTTGGTACATTAGGTGACATCCCACCACATACCCTCCTGCCACTTGCCCTCCCTCTTCCCTCCACTCTCTTTCCTTTCCCCTCTTTCTTTTGGGACTTTGCATTTTATCATTCGTAAGATAGTGTTAGTTTCGTAATATATATTCAGCATCTTTTCATGATTAGAAGACTTAAGAAAATAGGTTGAGATGGGAAATTTCTTAAACTAATTGAGGTCATCTGCAGCAAACCCATAGCCAATATCATATTGAACGTAGTAAAATTGAGAGTATTTCCATTCAGATCTGGAACTAGACAAGGATGCCCATTGTCAACACTGCTATTCAACATAGTAATGGAAGTCGTAGCCATTGCGGCATCAAGGATTTTCATATGGGGTCAGAGGAGGTCAAACTCTCATTCTTTGTGGAAGACATGATTTTATATCTGCAAAACCCTAGGGACTCAACTACAAAGCTCTTGGAAATAATCAAGGAGTATATCAGTGTCTCAGGATACAAACTCAATACTTACATATCAGTAGCTTTTATATATGCCAACAATAGAAAGTTTTGTTGGGGTTTTTTTTTGAGACAGAGTCTCACTATGTTGCCCTCAGTAAAGTGCCGTGCATCACAGCTCACAGCAACCTCAACTTTTGGGCTTAAGCAATTCTCTTTTCTCAACCTCCCATGTAGCTGGGACTACAGGTGCCCACCACAACACCCTGCTATTTTTAAAGACCAGGTCTCATTCTGGCTAAGGCTGGTCTTAAACCTGTGAGTTCAGGTGCCTCCCAGAGTGCTAGGATTATAGGCATGAGCCAACAATAGTCAAACTGAAAACATATTCAAGGACTCTGTCCCTTTTACACTAGTGCCAAGGAAGATGAAACACCTAGGAAATTATCTAACAGAGGAAGTGAAAGATCTCTATAATGATAACTATGAAACCCTGAGAAAAGAAATAGCTGAAGATGTTAACAAATGGAAAAACTTGCCATGCTCGCGGCTGGGAAGAATCAGCATTGTTAAAATGTCCATACTACCCAAAGCAATCTACAGATTTAAAGCAATCCATATCAAAGCACCAATACTTTAAAGAACTTGAAAAAATAGTGCTTCCTTTTATATGGAATCAGAAAAAACCTTGAATAGCCAATCCATTACTTAGAAATAAGAACAAATCAGGAGGCATCACATTACTAGAGTTCAATTTATACTGTAAATCCCTTATGATCAAAACAGCATGGTACTGACACAATAATAGAGATGTAGATATATGGAACAGAGTAGAGAATCTAGAGATGAACCCAGCTACATATTGTCATTTGTTCTTTGATAAACCTAATAAAACATCCATTGGGGAAAAGACTCCCTGTTTCACAATGGTGCTGGAGGAACTGGCTTGTGACCTATAGAAGACTGAAACTGGACCCTCACCTTTTACCACTAACAAAAATTGATTCTCACTGGATAAAAGATTTAAACTTAAGACCTAAACCTATAAAAATACTAGAAGAGAGTGCAGGGAAAATACTTGAAGTAATCGGCCTGGGAGAATATTTTATGCCGAGGACTCCCTGGGCAATTGAAGCAACACCAAAAATATATTACTGGGATATGATTAAGCTAAAAAGCTTCTGCACAGCTAAGGGCACTGTAAATAAAAAGCAGACATCCCTCAGAATGGGAGAAGATCTTTGCAGGTTATGTTTCCAAAAAAGGTCTGTTAACTAGAATACACAAAGAACTCTAATCAATAAGAAGAGAACAAACAACCCCATTTCTGTGTGGGCAAGAGACTTGAACAGAAACTTCTCTGAAGATAACAGGTACATGATCTACAAATACATGAAAAAATGCTCATCATCTTTAGTCATCAGAGAGATGGAGGTCAAAACCACGTTGAGATATCATCTAACTCCAGTAAGATGAGCCCACATCACAAAATCCCCAAACAAATGTTGGCATGGATGCGGAGAGAAAGGAATGCTTCTACGCTATGGGTGGGACTGTAAACTAATACAAGCTTTTTAGTAAGAAGTATGGAGAATTCTCAAGGAACAAAAGGTTGACCTACTATTTGATCCTGTAGTAACATTACTAGGTATCTACCTAGATGAACAAAAATCATTTTACAACAAAGACATTTGCACCAGAATGTTTATTGCAGCCTAATTCACAATAGCCAAGTTGTTGAAACAGCCTAAATGCCCATATGCCCATGAATGGGTAAACAAACTGTGGTATATGTATACTGTGGAATACTATGCAGCCATAAAGAGAGGGAGATTTTAAATCTTTCATGTTTACCTGGATGGATCTGGAACATTCTTCTTAGTAAAGTATCTCAAGAATAGTAAACATTTTTGTAATTATTTTCATGCATTCTGTTTTTAAAAATTATAGTAGAAAAACACATAACATGAAGACTACCCGTCTTTAATTGTTAAGCACATTGATCTACAGCAGATCTCTAGAACTTTACTTCTTACACAACTGGAACTCTGATCCCACTGAATAGCAACTCTCCATTTCTTCCTCCCCTAGCTACTTGCACCTCCAATTCTACTTCAACAAATTTACATACCTCATAGGAGTGGAATCATGCAATATTTGTCCTTTTACTGGCTTATTTCATTTAGTATAAGGTTCTCTAAGTTAATCCATGTCATAGCATATAACAGGATTTTTTTTTTTTTTTTTTTTTGTAGAGACAGAGTTCACTTTATCAGCCTTGGTAGAGTGCCGTGGTGTCACACAGCTCACAGCAACCTCGAGCTCCCGGACTTAGGCTATACTCTTGCTTCAGCCTCCTGAATAGCTGGGACTACAGGCACCTGCCAGAACACCTGGCTATTTTTTGTTTTTGCTGTTTGGCCAGGGCTGGTCTTGAACCCACCACCCTCAGTATATGGGCCGACGCCTTACTCACTGAGCCACAGGGACCGCCCTAACAGGATTCTTTTTATTTTTTAGGGCTGAAGAATATTCTATTTATATATATACCACCTTTTCTTTATTCAGTCCTCTGACTATAGGTATTTAGGTTGTTTCCCCCTCTTGGCTATTGTGAATAATGTGGCAGTGAACATGGGAAGGCAAATATTTAAATTCCTTATTTTAATTCTTTTAGATATCCAGAAGTGTAATTGCTGGATCAGATAGTAGTTCTATTTCTAAGTTTTTGAGGAACATTGATGCTGTTTTCCATAGTGGCTACATAGTTTTTTATTCCTACCAACAATGTGTGGGGTAACAGTTTCTCCACATCCTTGCTAACACTTGTTACTGTATTTATTTTTATTTTTATTTTTTGAGACGGTCTCAAGCTGTGGCCCTGGGTAGAGTGGTGTGGCATTACAGCTCCCAGCAATCTCCAACTCTTGGCTTTAGCGATTCTCTGGCCTCAGACTCCCACGTAGCTGGGACTACAGGTGCCTGCAAAAACGCCCAGCTATTTTTTGGTTGTAGTTGTCATTGTTGTTTGGCCGGCCAGGGCTAGATTTGAACCCTTCAGCTCTGGTGTATGCACCCTAGTGAGCTACAGGCCCCCAGCCAACACTTGTTATTTTTGTTCGTTTGTTTTCCATCATGGCCTTACAAACAAGTATGAAGTGGTATCTCATTGTGATTTTGACTTGCATTAGTAATGCTGAGTATTGGTTATTTGTGTGTCCTCTCTGGTCAAATGTCTATTCAAGTCTTTTGCCCATTTTTTTTTTTAATGTTTGTTTTTGTGCTCTTGAATTATAGAATTTCCTTATGTATTTTGGCTGTTAACAAGATATCTGCAAATTATCTATCTGGAAAGACCCAGATATACAGTTTGAAAATATTTTCTCCCATTCAGTAGTTTTCCTTTCCTTTTTGTTATTGCAGTGCAGAAACTTTTCAGTTTGATATAATCTTATTCATCTGTTAATTGCTTTTGTAGGATTTGTTTTTAGTGTCATAATCAAGAAATCATTGCCAAACCAAGTTATGAAGCTTTTCCTCTGTGTTTTCCTCCAGGAGTTTATAGTTTCAGATGTTACATTTAAGTCTTTAATGTGTTTTGAGTTGATTTTGTATATGATATAAAATATGGCTCTAATTCTGTCATTTTGTACCACTTCTTGAAGAGGCTCTCCTTTTCTTATAACATAGTCATAGCACCCTTATCAAAGATCATTTGACCATTTATGCATACTCTTTTTTTTTTTTTTTTGGAGACAGAGTTCATTTTCTTGCGCTTGGTAGAGTACTGTGGCGTCATAGCAACCTCAAACTTTTGGGCTCAAGTTATTCTCTTGCCTCAGCTTCCCGAGTAGCTGGGACTATAGGCACCTGCCACAATGCCTGGCTATTTTTAGAGATGAGGTCTCCCTCTGGCTCCGGCTGGTCTTGAACCCGTGAGCTTAGGCAATCCACCCGCCTCAGCCTCCCAGAGTGCCAGAATTACAGGTGTGAGCTACCATGCCTGGCTTATGCATGGCTTTATTTCTGAGCTTTCTGTTATGTCCAATTAGTCTGTATGGCTATCTTTATGCTTACTGTAGCTTTAGAATGTGTTTTGTTGAAGTCAGGAAGTGTGAACCCCTCAGCCTTGGTCTTTCTCAAGATTGTTCTAGCCATTTGGGGTTCTTTATGGTTCCATATAAATTTTAGGATTTTTGTTCTACTTCTGTAGAAATGCAGTTTGGATTTTGATAGGGATGGCATTGAATCTGTAGATTACTTTGAGTAGTTTTGACATCTTAACAATGTTAAGTTCTTCAATCCATGAACATGGGATGTCTTTTATTTGTGCTTTTAATTTCTTACAGCAGTTTTTTGTCATTTTCAGTGTACAAGTCTTTCGCCTCCTTTTTAAAATGTATTACTATTTTATTCTTTTTAATTCTCTTGTAAATGGATAGTCTTAATCCCTTTGACAAAGTAACAGAAATTGGGTAGCTTATAAACAATAGAAACATATTTCTCACAATGTCAAGGCCCTAACAAGTTCAAGGTATAGGCGGATACAGTGTCTGGTTAGGACCGTCTTCCTGGTTCATAGTCGATGCCTTCTCTCTGTATCCTCACATGGTGAAAGGGGCAGAGGAACTCTTTGTGGTCTTTCTTGTAAGGGCTTTCGTCTTACTCATCACTATCAGCATGACCTCCAAAAGCCCAATCACCTTATACCATCTTGGGGTTAAGTGACCCAAAACTTATCTTTTTTTATGGACTTAATATCTGCAGATAACAATTTTATATCTTTATTTCTGATGTTACTACTCTGTTTTTAACAATGTTTAAAAATTCTTATGATAACAAATATACTTGTTTTTTTCTCTGACTTTCATAAATATACTTCTAATTATTTGCTGATACATGTGATTTTTCTATATACTTTATTATGGTGTTTATGACAATCCACAGTGTGGACCAAGATTATTTTTCTTTCTTTCTTTTTTTTTTTTTTAGAGACAGAGTCTCACTTTGTAGCCCTCAGTAGAATGCATTGGTGTCACACAGCTCACAGCAACCTCCATCTCCTGGGCTTAGGCGAGTCTCTTGCCTCAGCCTCTCGAGTAGCTGGGACTACAGGCGCTCACCACAACACCCGGCTAGTTCTCTGTTTAGCAGTTTGGCTGAGGCCGGGTTTGAATCTGCCACCTTCGATATATGGGCCGGCGCCCTACTCGATGAACCACAGAGCACCTGTAGATTATTTTTCTTTCCTACACTAATGATTATCAATGTCACAACAACAGGTAATACATTCACACTCAAATACAGAAACACATGTACATGTGCCCACATACAAGATCAGACAATAAAGTTCACAAACTCATCCTAGAAAAAATGCTACATACCTCATTGCTGAGTGTCCCTGTGGTCACCTTTGAAGAACTCCCCTTAGGAAGCTGTGCACCAAAGCCAGCACCTAGGCCTCCCGGCAGAGCAATTTTGGAGCTCTTTTTCTGGAATGGCTGTTAGTGCAGAAATGAGACCTGCCAGTCAAGTCCATGAACTCATCCAAAAAAAGGTGCTCTCACCTTCTTGGTACTCCCCCTTGGCCATCTGGTGACCATAGTACACATATATTAGACATTCAAATAAATATTAATATTTGTTAGTAAATAATTAATTGTGAAAATTGGGTTTTGTATAAGTAGTATATTACTTTAAAAAGATTAAATTGCATGTTCCATAGGGATCTCTATTCTATTTTTCAAATTGATTGCATTTTTTAACATTATAGGCTGTTCTTGGGTTATGAATTAGATGAGTTCTGTAGGTTTGTTCTTAAGTTGAATTTGTATGTAAGTTGGAACAGGCTATTACTGTTTATGATAGCCTCTTTTTGTGAGTGAGAGTTTTAGGAAAGTTGGATGTTTGTAACTCAGGTGTTGCTTGTACTGAGGAATTAGAAGGTTGGATTCTTTCATTTAGGGAGATATTTTGGCCTAATATTATTTTGTAGTCATTCCTCCCCTCACCGTTCCCCAGAAATGGTGTAAGGGTTGTACTTCAGTTATTGCAGATTATGGCAAATTAGGTAATCTGGGTCAGTAGTCCAGTGAGAACTACTAGTAAAGCTGAACAAAATTTATTTTGATAAAAAAACATCGGAAAGGCAGTAACGCTGGAGATTAATGAGCGAAAAAGTCATTGAAGAAAGAAACCCACAACATGAACCCACTTTTCTGGTAGGGATATGCCAGTTCTACAAGAGGTATCTGAGATGGTGAGATTTTGAGTAGCTCCTAAAACACAGAGCAATATTCTGGAATCCAAGGTCTGCAAAAGTAAAGGCCTGGTAAACCATGACATTTCAATGTTGGTACCTTAAAGGACTCCCTGTGGGAAAGAAGAAATTGGAAATAGATTTATGTTTGGAGGATTGACTACATTAAATTATTTCAGTCCTGAAATTGGGTGAAGGTGATCCAGTGCTGCTACTCTTCTAGAGTCTTTCTAAAAGCAAATGAAAATACTCTCTAACAGAGGATTGTATTTTTCTACACCTCAAATTAACTCATTCTTCATGTAAAATGTCTAGAACTCACTCAGAAAAAAAGTACACAAAATTTCAAGACAATGTGGCCAAAATCACAGAGAAAAAACAGACTATGGAATAAAATGCATAGGCATTCCAGATAATGAAGTTAGCAGATAGTGATTAAAAGAACTATGTGATGGTATGTTCAAATATGTTAAAACTGGGTAATTGAGCAGAAAGATAGAAAGTATAAAAAAGAACCAAATGGAAATTGTAAAATTGAAAATATATTTAAAATGGCAAGTGCTAATGGATGGTTTTAACAGTAAATTATTCATTTTAGAGAAAATTAGTGAACTCGATGGTAGGTCAGAATATTATCTAGAATGAAGCATGCAAAATCTAAAGTATAGAAAATAAAAGAAGGCTAGCCTGAGTCAGAACGAGACACCATCTCTAAAAAATAACTGGGCATTGTGGGCAGGTGCCTGTAATCTCAGCAACTTGGAAGGCTGAGGCAAGAGAATCACTTGAACCCAGGAGTTTGAGATTGCTGCAGTACCCCCATGGCACTCTACCAGGGGTAACCAAGTAAGAATCTGTCTCCAAAAAAAAAAAAAAAAATATATATATATATATATGTACACACACACATATATAAAAGAAAAGAAAAAAAAGGATAGAAAATATTTGAAAAGATAATGATTGAAAAGTTTCTATAATAGCTAAAAATAACAAACCATACTTTCAAAATTTCTATAATCCCAAGCAGGAAAAATACAAAGAAAATCCCTAGTTTTATTACTATTGAAAACCAATGATAGTCAGAAAATCTTCAGTGCAGATGAGAAAAAAAGTACTTTGCTTTGGAAGGAATGATAATTAGACCAAAAAGACAACACCAACTTAGTCAGCTTTTAGTTTACTTGTTTCCCCAGGATATTTCTCTGCTTTTCATGTAAATTTACTAACAAGTAAGCTATAAAAGAGAGTGGCCTGGATATGTTAGCAGCAGTGTTATTGGTCACATTATCAGAGAGATTTTATCATCAGTTCTATTAATGCTAACTTTCGGTCCACCAAGATGCACTGAACTCGCTCTCAGAACCTCGTTGAACTGCCCTAAACCAACCCTGTACTACAGCCAATACTACAGTATTGCATACCCGCACCAATCCAAAAAAGGAAAGAATCCGTGTTGCTGAGCCTCTGAACTACCAAGTGTCACATTTTCAGGCAATGAAATAATAGTTGGAGACGATGGAATGATATTTTTAAAGAATAAAAGTAAAATGTAAAAGTATTCAGTGAAAAATTATTGATATAATTTGTCACTGATGTAGCTGTAGTAACTAATCAAGTATTAATAACTAAATTGTTAAAGAAATTCAGAGTCAAAGTGCTCTCTAATGTCTTATTTGACAATGTGTATGTTGCTTTCTTGGCATTATTGTTGCTAATATTGCTTGATATTTCAATGCAGTAATCGTCTGTTTTCTTTTCTGAATGTATTTATCTTCGTTCATTTTTTACATGGTTTTTGTTTCTAGTCCTTGTCATAAACATTGTTATTGTTATTGAATTTTAAGCCTTTAAAATTCTGTGAAGGCAAACAGTGGAAACCTAATTAACACATGTATATGTAAAAAAAGTAAAAAATAAAAATAAAGAAATCCAAATAAGTATTTTATAAATAATAATGTATTTTTTGTTTTAATGATATAAAGTATGAAAAATACCAAGTAATAACATAAAATGAAGTTGAAGCAAAAATGGAGTTAACTTCTTCTGAGGATAGCATATACTTTCTTCTTCAAGGAAGAAAACAATAGTGATCAGAAATCAGTAAAATAGGAAATGGAAAGTATACAGAATAATTAATAAAACTAATGCTAGTTCTTTGAAAAAAAAATACTAGAATTGAAAAGTATCTTCAGACTTTGTTTGAGGGGAAAAGAAAATGAGGGAAGATACCAATTACAAATAGTGACCAAGAAAACATTAGAAAACTGGAACAGCCCAATATCAGTGAATGGAATCGAATTATTAAGAACCTTTTCTCAAAGAAAACTCCAAGCCCAGAGGGCTTTGTTTATGAAGTAAGCCGAACATTTAAAGAAGTTTGACTAGTCCTTTACAAACGATTTCAGAAAGTAATGCAGGAGGCAACACTTCTTGACTCACTTTGTAAGCCACCCTCATTCCAAAATAACAGACAAAATTATCATAAGACAATGTAGCCCAAAATATTAACAAATCAAATTTCATAATATGTAAAAAGATAATACATCATAACCAAATGGTGCTTATCCCAGGAATTTCAAGTTATATTAATATCTGAAAATCAGTCATCTGAATTAATGTTAATAAGGTAAAGGAGAAAAACTTTTATGATCATTTCAGCAGATACTAGAAAAAGCATTTGACAGAATTCAACAATACTGCATAACAAAAAGATGTATCTATCTGGCTGGAAATAGAAGAGAACTTACTCAGTTAACATTGTATATAAAATTCTACACTCTTACTCATGGGCAAAGACTTGATGCTTCCTTCCTAACTTTTGAAACAAAGCAAGGATGCTACTCTCTTTGCTTTTATTTAACATTGTGTTGAAGGTCTGATTGAGGGAAACTAGGTGAGAAAAAGATGTAATGGAGATGGGAAATGAGAACATAAAAACTCTTTATTTGTAGACAGTGTGGTTGTATGACTAGAAAGTCCAGAAAAATTAAAAATGACTCAAGCTAATAAACGAATTTAGTAAAGTTGCAGTATACAAAGTTATTATACAAAAATTAACTATATTCTAAATCTTAGTAAAAAAATAAGAAAGTGATAAGTTCTCCACAATGGCATAAATGAATATAGTCATGTAATTTAATGATAGGGATGCATTCTAAGAAATGCATCATTAGGTGATTTTATTGTTGTGCTTAGACAAACGTAGGTGTTATAGCTTACTTCACGTCTAGGCTAGATGGTATAGCCTGTTGTTTCTAGAGTACCAACCTGTACAACATATTGCTGTATTGAATACTGTAGGCGATTATAACACAATGGTGTATTTGTCTATCTAAGTATAGAAAAGGTACAGTAAATATATGTTATTAAAATCTTATGGGACCATCATATATGTATGTCTATATTCAATCATTGACTGAACATCATTACGTAGCATATTACAGTACTTATTGAATAAATTTAAAGATGTCCAAGAATTTTGCACAGAAAATTGCAGATATTGCCTTGTGAAATTAAAGACCTAAATAAATGGAAAGGAATACCATGTTCATGGATTAGAAGACTTAATTTATTAAGATGGCAGTTCCCTTAAAATTGAGCTATAGATGTAATACAATTCCAGTTAAAATGCTAAAAGGCTTTAAGAACTAGACTAGCTGATTTTAAAATCTATATGAAAAAATTTGTCCTTGATCTGATTTCAAAAAATAAAAGCATGATACAGGTAATTATGGGATTTGTTACTTAAACTACAAGCTATGCCTTAAAAAAGAAAGAAAGAAAGAAAGAAAGAAACTTTTCAAGATTTGAAACAATGAAAAGTTTTGTCTTTAAAAACCTTTTCTTGAAATTTCTATTGGACTGCATAAAAATCCAGAAAATGTCAATAATGGACGTCTAGGGGATAAATAAAACATTTATAAAAAACTACAGCATACCTTTGGGAGTCAGTTTACTTAATAGGTAGAATGTATACAGACAAAAAAATTTTCACATGATTTTAACTGGAGTTTTCAATAATTTTTCCCACTCCCCCCCTTTAACCTATCTCCAAATAAATAATACCTAAAGGACTGCAATGAAATGCTTTTAGGATTATTTTTACATTGACATGTTGGGGATGGGAAGAGAGAATGAGAATGTGTGTGTGTGTGTTTACCCTGGAATAGACTATGTTTGTGTTGATTTATACTTTGTAAAAGAAAATATTCGAATCATTTGCCATTTTCCGCTAATGGAAAATCTTACTCATTTTTATAGGGAAGAGTGGACAGAAGCTATCCAGGCTGTAGCAGACAGACTGCAGAGACAAGAAGAGGAGAGAATGAATTGTAGTCCAACCTCACAAATTGACAATATAGGGGAGGAAGAGATGGATGCTTCCACAACCCATCATAAAAGAAAGGTAGAAGATAACTCTTATTCCCCTACTTAGCACAGCATGTATTTGTCTGGATGAAATTTACTGAAAACTGTCATTCAGAGAAAGACATCAACCAATTTTTCCAATGATATGTAAATATATTTGTGGGTTTTACCCATGTGAGTTTGAAATACCTGTTGTAGTTTAGAACCAAATCGTCGAATGTCACTTCATTTCAGTGGTTCAGCACTGTAGCACTGAGAGCTAATAGGGCTCGTGAGGAGTTGTGATTGATATGTCATCATATTATTTAATAATTTAAAATTTTCTCTTATTTTTAATACTATTTTAGAAACTTGGAATGGAATGTTTTCCCCACTGATTTTGTGGGTTTCCATTTGGTATTCTGTGTTCTGCAGAAGCAGAAATGGCTCTGCCTTTCTTCCTGGTTGGTGCCTCAGCTCACTAAAGTCAGCAGGAAAGGGAACAATCTCAGCAATAATGGCTTTTATTTTAATGACTGCTTCTCAGCCAATGAAGGAAACAGACTTTTCGTTTCTCAGTGCTACTGTGGAATAATAAGTACTAATTGCTATTTTTTTGTGGGAATTATACATTATATTTTCCACTGCTATAGGAAATTGAAAAGCAACTCCTTTATGTAAAAAGTGATATTTTTAGATTAATCTAAAGATAATGTTGAAAAGGGATGAACGTGCTATTTATTATTTCCGAATATATTTGATACAATAATTGTATAACCTTCCAGTAGAAAACACCGCTTTCTGGAGTATTCTGAAATTTGGTGTGAGCACAGTGCTCAAGAAGTCTTTGGAATGAGGCCGCCTGTGTTCAAATCTTCCCTTTTCCCATATTAAACGTGTGAAGTTGGTGAAGTTTACAGTCAGAACTTAGAGTAAATTATCCTTTCCTTATGTGAAGTTGGTGTTCTGATAATAGTCTGTGTTTGATTTGTGCCAAATGTCTGAAAACCCTGTCTGTCTGTCTTCATTGACTTGTTCTCTATTTGTTGGTTAAACTGAATCCCTCTTTTTTCTTTTTCTTTTTTTTGCAGTTTTTGTCTGGGGCCGGGTTTGAACCTGCCACTTCCAGGGTATGGGGCTGGCACCCTACTCCTCTGAGTCCCAGGTGCCACCCTCTTTTTATTTTTTTAAATGACAGTTTAACCTGCCTTATTCCTCAACTCATTGCAAGAGAAATAATATAGCTTTACCCACCCACTCAGAGATAAGAATGCTCTTTTTTCATTTGTGTAAATTACTTCATTTAAAATGAAATGCAATCAAGGACAACATATGTCAGATATGGTTAAGACATTGAACCCCAGATAAATTCAAAGTACTTCTGTCAGTTTATCATTTTGGACATTTAGTTTTGGTAAAGAATTCTAAGAGAATTTACTTTAGAGTGATTTTTATGTTTAATTAATTAAGTGTTTATGTTTAATTAATTAAGTGTTTTTATGTTTATGTGGACAAAGTATGATATTACCTAACATTAATAGCCATTATCTATCGAGCATTTATGTAGCACTTGACATCCATTCTCTCACATTGAGCCTCATACCATCAGTTAAGTACAACTATGATCCCCCTTTTGTAGATTAGGGGCCTAAAGGATGGAAGGATTAGGAAAATTTCCCCACAGTTACACACATGATGGGAGCTAGGACTTAAGCTCAGGCAATAGGGCTCCAAAATCTTCACTTTCTAGCATTATTTTATATTATTAAAATCCTGCTGATTTTTCCAAGAGTGCTTTATTCTAAAATTAAATTAATATCTAAGAATCATGTAAGTACTACAGTTTGTCATACTCTTTTAAGAAACAGAGTATAATGTCAAGAGAGAATTACCTGCATAAATTTGTTTGTAATATAACTTGGTTATGAGGATAGCAATTGTAGAGATTGTACAGAGGCTCAACATACATGAGCTAAAGAAAAAAGTATATAGTGTAGAATTAAAAGATCATATATTTGAGGTCCTAGGGTCTTCAGTGAAATAATTTAAAATAGCTATAGGGTGTTGCAGAAATTAGTGCAGAAAAAAACATTTATACCACTGCTTACCCCATAATGGTCCTAAAGACTTAGTTAAAAGTGGTAAAATATGACTGTGACTTTAGTAAGATAAATGATTCTAGAACTGTATCCTTTATATATATCAAACTGAAAGAAATTTTAGAAGCTTGGATTTTTTTTTTTTTGCAGTTTTTGGCTGGGGCTGGGTTTGAACCTATATGGAGCCAGCGCCCTACTCCTTTGAGCCACAGGCACTTTTCTTTTATTTTTGAGACAGAGTCTTACTTTGTTGCCCTCAGTAGAGTGCTTCTGTCGTCACAGCTCACAGCAACTTCAAACTCTTGGGCTTAGCAATTCTCTTGCAAAAGCCTCCCAAGTAGCTGGGAATACAGGCACCGCCACAACACCCAGCTAACTTCCATATTCTTTTTTGAGAAGTTCTTTGTATTCCTTATCAGTTATAGTCATTTTAAAATCTAATTTGTGGGCTAGGCAATATCTTTTTCTTATATCGTTAATGTGTGTTATGTATACACATGTACCTCTTAAGCTAAGACAGCCACATTAATATGTGAAGGAAAAAAGATAGTACCTGTGGCTGAGTGAGTAGAGCACTGGCCCCATATACGGAGGATGGTGGGTTCACACCTGGCCCTGGCCAAACTGCAACAAAAGAATAACTGGCGTTGTGGTGGGCCCACATAGTCCCAGCTACTTGGGAGGCTGAGGCAAGAGAATCGCCTAAGCCTGAGAGTTTGCTTTGAGCTCTGATTCCCTATCACTCTACCGAGGGTGACAAAGTAAAACTGTCTCTTAAAAAAAAAAAAAAAAAGGAAAGGAAAAGATGTAACTATATAAAACATTTCCCTAATAAATTCTTAGGATTGGGTTTTGGTAGATTAATTTTTCTGGAGAGTATTTGTGCCCACATTTTTTATTGAAGACTCACTGTATCGTTTCCCCTAACATCATCCAAAAGAAGAAAATGTTTTGTAATAACTTACATTTCATTCATGAAGACTAGATAATTAACTGTGTATACCACTCTGAACATGAGCATTTGGTATCAAAGATACAATTTTAATTTTTAGAAGTTTTGTCAAAATAGATATGAAATCTGTTTCTGATTTTATCACATAGAATGCTTTTTAAGTAAATTAATTTCCATGCAAATTCTTGGATATCTTTTTAAAGGTTGACAGTCAAACTGACAGAAGATGTGAAATTCAGAGTTAAGGCTGTCATACTTTTTCAAAAACCTCATTGTCCCTAAGAATTACAGTTCTTCAGGAATATAGTAATATTTCATAATTACATATTGCTTTTTGTATGTAAATGTCATAAGCAATTTGTAAACTATTTTCTAATTTTTATCACCAAAGATTCAGTTTTATTTTGTATGAAATTTAGTAATAGGGCACATAGCAAATATCATTTTCTATGCTCTTAGATGAAAATTGAGGTAGATACTGCTCAAATGAAACTTTGAACAGTAAAATGACATTCTGGCCTGGTAATAAGAGTAGTATCTCTCAGTTACTAATTGCCATGGAGCATACTATCCCACATTTAATGTAAAAACAACAGCGGTGTATTTTTTCTCGTGAGTTTGTAGTTTGGACAGTTCTCGTGATCTTGCTTGGATTGATCTCAAGCAGCCGCCTTCAGCTGGTACATGAGTTGGGTAGAAAATCCAGGAACTCTCTCTCACACACCCAGGACCTTGGTGCTGACTGTTAGGTGGGTGTGGTGTGTTGGTTCTTCCCCACAGGGTCTTCCTCTCTCTGTACGATCGTATCTTCCAGGGCCTCTCTACACGGCCTCTTTCTCCAGCGATAATATGGATTTTCCACCAGCATGAGAGCTGGTTATCTAGTTCTCCAAGAGGAAAAAAGCATAAACTTGCCAGGCTTAAAGACTGTGTCTAGATCTGACATAGGATCATTTTGGTATTTTGTTCATAGCATGATATAAGGCTAGCTCAGGTGGGAAGAAAGTTGAGTCCACCTCTTCATGGGAGGAGTGGAGTGTGCATTCAGGGCAGGAAATCATGGTGTCCATCTTGGGAAAATACCTAGACTAAACAGCTTTGTGTTATATAATATCTTGTGATATCTTTCTTTAACTCAGTTAGTGAAATTCAGTCTGCCTATATTACCTGTGATTTGTTCAGCTGACACTAGTTTTTTTGTTTGTTTTTGTTAAACAGGCATTGGCCAAGTTCAAATCCACCACCCCTGGTGCACAGGGCTGGTGTTGTAACCACTGTGTATGGGTGCCCAGCCCAACTAACAGTAGTTTTGTTACTGTATTTTGGACATTGAAAGTCCATGTTTGATTTTTAATTGAATTAATAAAGGCATTTTGTTATTTTCCCTGTTGTTTCTTTGTTACTTTTCTTTTGAATTAGAGATATTATTGAATGGTTAAAACATTGTAACTTGAAAGCTTAGAGAAAATCATCAAAATTATAGGCAGCAGATGATGCTGAAATAAACATAGGAATTCATTTCTAAGACTTTTAGAATTTTTACATATGTACATGAGGAATACTGGTCTCTTGTATTCTTTTTTTTTTTTTATAATTTTATTGAATCATAATTCTGTACATTGGTGCAATCATAGGGCACGATTAATATACATTCAGAAATGTTTTGATCGTACTGTTACAGATAGCCTTCATGACATTTTCTTGATCACTATATAAAGACATTGATACTCTACATTTAATAAGTTTCACCAGTACCCTGCTAAGATGCACCGTAGGTGTGATCCCCAAGATCATTTTTAAATGACACTGTACCACACCATGGGTGGTGCAAGGACCTTGTAACAGAAAAGTATTCTTAATTCTTCCTCTGGCCCCTTATTACATTGCTGTCATTTATTTCACTTATCCATAAGCTATAATCACCAAATACCTTGTTGGTGATGCTATTTGAACATACTGTTATCTGTTAGATCGTTAATATAAGAAAAATGAAACATTTTATTTTACCTTCATTATATTTCCTCCCTAATTCTTGCTTTATATAGATATGAATTTTTGACTTAAATAACTTTTCTTCTCTTTGAAGAATTTCTAACATTAATTGTAGATCTACTAGTGCGAAATACCCTCAATTTTTGTTCAAGAAAGCCTAGTCTTTATTTCTCCTTTATTTTGAAGGATAATTCTGCTAGCTACATAATTCCAAGTTGGTGTCTTTTTTTTTCTTTCAACATTTTATTTTATTTTTTAATTTCCATATATATTTATTTTTTCACCTTTTAAAATGAATTTTTTCTTTTTTGTTTCTTTTTAAAAATTTCAGATTAATATGAGGGTACAAATGATAAGGTTATATTGTTTGTGTTTCCAAGGTAAAGTTCAAATTGTAGTTGAGCCCTTCACCCAGGGGGTGTGTTGCATATTCTTACATTGTGCACATTAGGTGAGAGTTTGCCAATTCTTCCCCCTACCCTTTTCCTCCTCCTCCTGCTTAAATATAATCATGTTTCTCTCTCACGTGGGCATGTAGTTAGTTATCTATTGGTTTCATGAGTACATTGGATACTTCCTTTTCTATTCCTGTGATATTTTACTAAGAAGAAAGTGCTTCAATTCCATCTAAGTAAATATAAAATATGTAAAGTCTCCATCTTTTTTTACTAATCAACAAGAAAAGAGCAAACAATTCCATTTATAAATGAGCAAGAGACAAACAGAAATTTTTTTGAAGGAGACAGATGAATGGCCAACAAACATGAAAAAAATGTTCATCATCCCTAACCATCAGAGAAATGCAAATCAGAACCACTCTGAGATATCACCTTAGCCAAATTAGAATAGCCCACAACACAAAATCCCAAAGCTGCAAATGCTGGTGTGGATGAGAAGGGAACACTTTTACCCTGCTGGTGGGACTGTAAACTAATACAGCCTCTATAGAAAAAAGCATGGAGAATCCTCAAAGAGCTAAAACTAGACTTTCCTTTTGATCCTGTAATCCCATTATTGTGCACCCACTCAGAAAAAAAAAATCATTTTACATAAAGACATTTTCTCTAGAATGTTTGTTGCAGCTCAATTCACTGTTTCCATGACATGGAATCACAACCTAACTGCCCATCAACCCATGAATGGATTAATAAACTGTGGTATATATATACCATGGAATACCATTTGGCCATAAAAAGATGGAGACTTTCAACATTTTAAATTTTTCATCCTATTCTCTTCTTGCTTGCGTGGTTTCTGAAGAGAAGTACAATCTAATTATCTTTGTTCCTCTGTCACTAGGAATTCATTGCCTTATCTGGCTTCTTTTAAAATGTTCTCTTTGCCTTTGCCTTTCCACAGTTCAACTATGATACGCCTAGGTGTATATATTTTGGTATTTATCCTGCTTAGTGTTCCCCAAGATTCCTGGGTCTATGATTTCGTGTCTGTCATTAATTTTGAAAAATTCCCAGCCATTATTACTGCAAATATTTTCTCTCTCCCTTCTTTTTTTCTTCTCCAGTATTCTTATTATGTTTATAATGGTCCCATAGTTCCTGGATATTTTGTTGCATCTTTAAGAACATTTTTTTTTCTTATTGCATTTTAGTATTGGAAGTGTCTATTGACATTGTCTAAACTTGCTGATTCTTTCTTCAGTTATGCCCAGACTACTGATAAGCGCACCAAAAGCATACTTCATTTCTGTTATAGTGTTTTTGATTTCTAATATCCTTTGAATTCTTCTCTGTTGACCTTACCTGGATATCCTGGTACATTGACAACTTTCCCCATTATAACCCTTAGCATGTTAATCATAGTTATTATAAATTCTCAGACTGGTAATTCAAAAATCTCTGTTATATTTAAGTCTGGTTCTGATAATTGATTTGTCTCTTCATACTTTGTCTTTTCCCATTTAGCATGCCCAGACATTTTTGTTGAAAGCCTGACACGAAGTATTTGATAAAAGGAACTAATAGGCTTTGTGTGAGGTTTTCATGTTCATTTGGCTAGGAGTTAGGCTGTTTACTATTTTCAGTAGCTACAGTGTCAAAGGATAAAATTTCTTATAGTGTTCTTGCTTATGTCTCCTATTTGTCATTAGGCTTTCCTAGAGAACTCTTAAATAGTTTGAGGCTTGTATCTCTTTTAGCTGCCATCACCTGTTAGTGCAGGAAGCATTGTTGATGTGTTGATGTTGTGGAAGGGGAGACGTTCTAGAGTATTCTGACTGAGTCTCAGTCTTTTTGTGATCAGAGTTGGATAGTTCCTATTCCTCTGGTTGGTTAGACTTTGGCAAAACCCCATTTGGTGAGGTTTTAGTAAAATCATTTTCTTTGAGGGCAGACCTTGTTAAGGAGAATAGAGAGTCTGTTCATATGTATTTCAAAGTGGTCACTCCCCGCCATTCCTCCCCAAGGAAAATTGTCTCTAACTTATATAGTGAGAACCTGGAGGGGAGAGGCAACACTCAAGAAAGTGTGAGTGAGACCCTTCCTAAGACTGGGCCCTTGAGAGATTTTAACTCGCAAGTAAATCTACACTGAGCCTCCACCAATTCGTCAATTATAATTTAAAGCCTTCCTGTTAATATGTCTCCCGCTGTGGACTCCTTCTCCCAGTCAGCTGTGATTTTATGTATACACCTGTCTCTCCAGGGTTGGGGCAGTGGTTTATCCTGTGACCTCAATTCTTTGAAGAATCTAGGAAGAATTTTTGATAATCAGTTTGTTCTGCTTTTTTTCTTGTCATGAGGATGGGAGTGATGACTTCCAAGTTCTTTACTCGTCAGAGTAGAAACTAGAAGTCTATAATTTCTTTTCACTTTTATTTTTAAACTTAAAAATACATTTTTCCCTAGAAGTTGAAGGTTTTGTTCTCACATCCCAGTAGACCGTCTTGCACATAACTCTGGGGTAAACAAATTATACCTTATGGATCACTGCTCCTGACATTCTCAACTTGGCTACACGTTAGGGACTCCTGGCAGTCAAAAGCAGAACCAAAAATCGCAAAAGATTCCCAGGTCCCACCTTACATCAATTTAGTCAGGATCTTTAGGAGGGCATTCTTATAGTTCCAAATCTCTTCAGGTGATTTTAATATGCAGTTAGGGCTGAGAACCTCTTTGTTCTAGACTCTTCTCTTCTTGCTGATGCTAGGGCAAACTAGCATTTATCTATGGGCTGACTACAATTCCACGCATGGAATAGAATTGGCTGCTCCTTCTCTGCTCAGGCTTGTGTTCTTTGTGAGAGCATCTCCTACAGCTGCAACTCAAGGAAGGGATGAGGGAGGCAGAGGTCTGAGATTTCCCTCAAAACCCTGTGCAATGTTCTTCCCTTAGATGTGGGTGGGTGAGATCTGGAGTTGCTTGTAATTGAAATAATAGAGTATAGCAGGTATAATGAAGGTCTGGAATCAGCTAATTTTGAGTTAATCAAAAGCAAAATTACCCTGTGGGGGCATGATTTAATCAGGTGACGGCCCTTAAAAGAGGAACTGGGCCCTTGCTGAGGTGAGAGACGCTACTTGCTGGTTTGATAAAATACACCAGTCAAGACTCTAGATGAGAATGCATCCTGGCCAATGCCTTGCTTGCAACTTGGTGAGACCAAAGCTGCTCAGTTTGTGGTAATTGGTTACACAGCAATAGAAAAATGAATACAGGCATTTGTCATAAAGGAAAATTAACTTTTGAATTAAATATACTTGGGCCCAAGTCCTAGCTGTGCTATTAGCTATGTAATGATGGATGAATTATTTAAGGTCTCTGAGCTTCAGGTTTCTCAGAAACAGAAAAGTTTTCACAGAAAAAACAAATTATTCTTGCTTTGCATATGTGGGAAATAGGTTTCACACACAAAAAATATTCTTGCTTTGCATGTGTGGGATGGGGATTATGAGGAGAAAAGATATGTGCACAAAAGCTTACTATTGATATGCTACTATTGACAGTCTACTGACGTAAGTTCTCAATAGCTGAAAGCTGTTACTTTGTCATCACTACGATCACCATAGTTTTTAAAGTGGAAAATGAGTAAGACCATTTGTGCTTCTGAAGGAGCACAAATGGTAAGACCTCAAGCAAAGCTCTCTTGAGAAGGAATTTTGATTAACTTTCATTCAACTTGTATCAGGCCTTATTGGGGTGTCAGTCTGGGAGAGACATGGGCTTTCCGATGTCCAATTTGAATCTCTTTTGCTTGCAGTGGAAACGCTTTCATTTATATTTGTTTTCTAATAGAACTTTCATTTTACAAAATCACTTTTCAGGTTCCAAATTGACAAGAAATTTGCAGTTTTGGACATTAGAATAAAAATCGCAAAACAATTTATAGCACACTAGCTCCTTTCCATAAACATCATTTCATTTAACCCTCACCATTTCATTTAATCTTCACAAGGCTGTAGAATAGGCATTATTTTCTTAGCTTTGTAAGTAAAGAAATGAAAGCTGAGAGAATGTCAATAACATGCCCAAAGTTCCAAAGCTAAGGAGGGATAGAAATGAGAATCAATTTCAGATCCATATCTCTAGTGTATTGTCTTTCAAACCAGAGAGCTAGTTAAAGCTATGCCAATGTGTGGTGCATATTCGAAGGGTCACGAGAAAACTTCTGAACAAAGATCAAGAATGTTTTCATATGGTAAATGAGAGAATATCATGAATGATATGTCAATCAGGTTGATAGAATGTCTCAGATTGCATATGAAGCCCCCACACTGTACCCCATGGTTGAACTAATGTACACAACTATGATTCAAT
>CAUYON010095679.1:0-47784 GCA_963573935.1 Arctocebus calabarensis
TGGCTGAAATGAGACATTCCATGACCCTGTCCTGCCAGCACCGCTGGGTTCCAGGAGGACCTGCACTCAGATGTCAAGAACTTGTATTAGAAATCTTTTTTTTTTGAGCAGCGCCTCAAGCTGTCACCCTGGATAGAGTGCTGTGGCATCACAGCTCACAGCAACCTCCAATTCCTGGGCTCAAGTCAGTCTCCTGCCTCCGCCTCCCAAGTAGCTGGGACTACAGGCGCCCGCCACAACGCCCAGCCATTTTTTGGTTGCAGCCATCATTGTTGTTTGGTGGGCCTGGGCTAGATTCAAACTCACCAGCTCAGGTGTACGTGGCTAGCGCCTTAGCCCGTTGAGCCACAGGAGCCGAGCCTTATCTTTGTATTCTTATATTTGCCTTCTCATTTTTCTAAATTCCTCCAAGTAGATGTGGAGTGCTCTGTGATATTGCCAAATTAGGGTTCCAAAGTCTGCTTCTAGACAAATCTATTAAATTAAGAAAATGCTTCCTACATAAGGAGATTTCTCTTCATGGTTCAGTATCCTCAGGGGAGATGTCATACAGCACTCTGCGAAAGGGTGACTTCCCCTCATCCTAGATCTTTTAACATGAGGCTTCTCAGTTCTCAGAGACCACATGCAGATGGGGTAGGGGGCATATGAGGTAGGTTTTTAGAGGGTTGTTCAATTAAGTACCGCTAAAGTTTTAGAATTTTCTCATATTTGCTAAAGCTTGCTATGTTTTATGTCTCCGTTTAGAGACCTCAACTGAACCCGGGCTGTGAAATTTACCTTATGGGATTTGCAAAGTCAAATTAGACTGTCCCTGCTGGTTTGGATCTGATCTCAGGCCATAGCTTGGTTCTTTTTTTTTTTTTTTTTTTTCCTGAGATTCATTAAGGGTACAAAGAATTAGGATACACTGATTGCATTCATTAAATAAAATCCCTCTTATAATGTGTCCTGCCCCCAAGACGTGTGCCATACACCATGACTCCCCATCCCCCTCCCACCTCCCCTCTCCCCACTAGCTCATTCCCCTACCGTCTCTCTTGTACTAGCTCATCTACTGCCTTTATATCACACATTGGATTCTAGCTTCTCCATTCTTGTGACACTTTACTAAAAAGAATATGTTCCACCTCCATCTAGGGTAATACAAAAGATTTAAAGTCTCCAACTTTTTTTAATGGCTGAATAGTATTCCGTGGTATACATATACCACAGCTTGTTAATCCACTCCTGGGTTGGTGGGCATTGAGGCTGTTTCCACAGTTTGACAATGGTAAATTGAGCTGTGATAAATAGTCTAGTGCAAATGTCCTCGTGATAAAAAGATGTTTTTTCTTCTGAGCAGATGCCTAGTAATGGGAATGCAGGATCAAATGGGAGGTCTAATTTGAGTTCTTTGAGGATTCTCCGTACTTCCTTCTAACTAATAAAAAGTTGTATTAGTTTTCAGTCCCACCAGCAGTGTAAAAGTGTTCTCTCCACATCCATACCAGCATCTGTAGGTTTGGGACTTTGTGATATGGGCCATTCTCACTGGGGTTAGGTGATATCTCAGGGTGGTTTTGATTTGCATTTCTCTGATGATCAGGGACAATGAGCATTTTTTCATATGTTTGTTAGCCATTTGTCTGTCTTCTTTAGAGAAGGTTCTATTCATCTCTCTTGCCCAGTGATATATGGAATTGTTGGGTCTTTTTAAATGAAGTTACCTGACAGTCAATTGAAAAGCCCAATGACCTGAACAGGATTCACTGTCCAGGGGAGGCACTCTGAAGCCCTTCAGCTGAGGCCCAGTTACTACCACAAAGTATCTCATTCCCCTGACTTAGAGTTTGACAGGCAAAGGCACCTGGCATCCCCCAGAGCCCTGCCCTGTGGAGTCCTGGAGTCCCGACAGAAAGCCCAGAGGGATACTCAGAGATCCCATTGCCCCCTGTGCCTTCTTCGTGGGCTCCTGGTTGCCCACACTTTCTGAGCACATGCTTTTATGGACACTTGGATAACAGCCCTGGCCTATCCTTTGCTGCTCCAGTCAGGGCCTCAAAGCTACACAGTCTGCACAGCTGCAGAACCCAGTCCTGAGAGGGAACAGCTGGGAAACAGAGGCAACTGTGAGGCTGGTTGCAGGTGGAGCTGGGAGGGCTGAGGCAGAGGCTCTGCCTTTACCTGGAGGGCGAGGAAGCCAGAGGGACTCAGCAGAGCAGGGAGGGCCTGCAGGAGGGTTCTGGGCTGACTTTGCCTCCCCACCACCCCAGGCTCTGCCTTTTCCTTCCACTGTTTCTGAAGGAAAAGAGGAATCTCAAGGAATTAGGAGCAGAGTTAGAGGATCCTGGTGAGGGTCCAGAGTTGATTGGAGAGTGAGGTATGTCCACAACCACTGAGCCTTGCCTGCCGGCCCCAGGAGCTCCATGGAGGATCTACAATGCTATCGCTTCCAGCCCAGCCTCCCTCCACACTGCTCTCTGGGCCTGTGCAGGCCTGGGCTTTTTAAACTCTAGAACCTCCAGGTCCAAGGGGTCTGCAGAGAAGGGGTCTGAGGGGTCTAGGAGCAATATGTAGCATTTCCAAAAGTCCAACAGAAATCTCTCTTTTACCTAGGATTCAAACACATAGAGCAGCCTAAACCCTCTGCCCTTACATGAAATTCCAGGCACAGATTGTAGAGACACTGCTCAGAAGCTCTGTGTGGCAATGTATACAATATTTGCTTAGTAAAAGGAAGGCAAGAAGCAGCTAACCTAGTAGTAAATACATTCAGTTTGTACACTCAAAGCACATAATCTCTGGAGGAAAACACCCAGAGGGCCCCTTTTTCTGTACCCAGCACTTTTAGAGTTTCTGCCCCATGTCAATCAGCAGCAGCACCTCTGAGGCAATTATTGTCATGAGCCCACTTTACAGAGGAGGAGACTGAGGTTTGGCAAGGCTGCATCACCTGCCCCAGTGTGACCCCTGGCAAGCAGAGGGCCAGGGTTAGCCCAGACCCATCCAGCCTCACAGATGAGCCACAACCCTCTTCAGAGGGCCAAGAGGCGTGGGCCGACCCTGGCTTGCGTGTACCGCAGGCTCTTCCTGGAGAATAGCAGGCTGGAGCACAGTGAGGATGAAGGCAGCGTCCTGGGCCAAGGCGGGAGTGGTACCGTCATCTACCGCGCCCGGTACCAAGGCCAGCCTGTGGCCGTGAAGCGATTCCAGATCAAGAAATTGAAGAACTTCGCCAATGCCCCAGCAGGTAAATGGGTCCCACCCTGGCACCCACATGCTTCCTCTGTCCAAGCTCTGTGCCATATGTAGAGTAGGAGGGGAGGAAGGTGGCAAGGCCAGTGTGGGCCCCAGGGAAGCCCTCTGCTTCATGCCTGGCAGTTTGTGGGCCAGGCTGAGCAAGGCTTAGAAGTCGCTCTTAGGATGACCCTCTGGCCTGACCTGAGCCCCTAAGAGCAGGGACCACTCTGAACTGGCTGCGCATGTCCAGCACGGCAATAATTAACCTGACCCCAAGTGGACCTGCCATAGCTAGGAAGGTTGGTTCTTCCTCACCACCATCTACCCCCACAAAGGAAGGAGCTCCCCCTTGCCTTGGCGTCTTCAGGCACAACCATCATATGCAATCTGACGCCAGCATCCAGTCCACCCTTCAAAGCAATTTTGGAACTCTCTTTCTCGAATGGCCATCAGAGCTGTCATTGTAGGAGATTTGACCGTTAAGTTCATGACCTTGTCCTAGAAAAAGGGCTACATACCCCATTGCTGAATATCACTATTTTCACTTGATGGTCAAGGGAAGTTCTTTGAAGGTGACTGTAGTGATATTCAGCAATGGGGTATGTAGCACTTTTTCTAAGATGAATTTGCCAACTTAATCATCTGACCTCATATGTGGTTCAGGGATATTCTCCACCTGGAGGAAACTGTCCCCATGTAATGCCCAGCCAGGGAAGGTGCAGAGGCCTCCTCACTTCAGCCAACTGAACACCATGTGTCCCACTGCCCCAGGTCAGGACAGGTCATCTTTATGATCACAAATTTTATTTATACTTTCGGTAGAAAAATATAAAGAAGACACATCAGAAAGGAAGAGACATTATGATTTTCTGAAAAGAGTGTGGCTTTCCATACAGAAAATCTAAGAGACCCTGTTGACACATGGACAAGTAGCAGAGCCGTCCGATCCTGTCAGGTTTTGGATACGAGTCTGACCTCAGGGTTCAGCAGCACCTGCACCCTGCACCCAGCAACAAGCCATTCGGAAATGTGCCCCCCAGCAGCGATAAAAACCAAACCATGGGCATTTAGGAATAACCAAAATGTCATTCCATTTAGTCCTTATCTGAATCCCGATAGGGCATGCAGAGGTGCAGGGCTGAGTGTAATTTGACAGACTGTAAAATGTACGTGAAATGAGCAAAGTCCGAGAGCAGCTGAGTAGAAGGTACAGGAAAGGGGACCACCGTGAATGCCATAATTCACAAATCTACAAGCATGAAGGCTGTTTCTGCTGGGGCAAGGACAGGCCTGTCTAGGGAGCAGAGACAGCCCATGTACATGTGGGAAGCCACACAGCACAGAGGTAACATGGGCAGTCAGAGGGGAAAGGCTGGCTGTGTTTACTAATAGGGTCAAGATGTGGATCTGACCTCACACCATAGTCAAAAATAAATTACTAATGGCTTAAATATGCTGTGTGAAAAATAACACTTTTACACTAAAAAAAAAAAACAATGGCCAGCATGCACATGGATCTGGCAGAATGCCTTTTAATGGCCAAGCTTGTTCATGCTGTTAGAAATTTCGTGTCCACTGATCTCCAGTTTTAACATCTGACCATGTGGCAGGCCAGAAGACAGGACAGGCAGAGTCTGGCCACAGCCTGCACAGTGGCTTCAGGGCTGGTGCACCATGTGTGCTGCTATGGCCTGGTGGGCTGTGAATCACTTGGGCATCTCACATGGGTGTTGGGAGAAGGTCACAGCACAGGGTTCCAAATTGCCCATCACTGACTTTTCTCTTCTGGCCTGGGATGATACGTCATAATCTACTGGCTGCCCCACAGAGTAGCTGTGGAGAGTTTTTCTTTCCAGCTTACTAGAGGGTGGTGATGTTTCCGCTTCCAGTGGTCCTGGCTACATGGTAAGGGATCAGGTGACCAGCCTCAGCATCCCTGTGGGTAGAGAGAGAGGAAGGGGCCTTGTCACATTCCAGATAGATGTCCTGAGCCAGGCTCTAGGTGAAATGACAGGGATGTTGAAGGAGTAAGATTCAACAGGGACCCTCGGTGGCTGGCAGCAGGTGGGGCAAGGGCTGTGGGAGCCATGTCTAAGTGACAACGTTGGGAGCACATGGCAGCCATCGATTGGGGGCCCTACATGGACCTCTGCAGGTGCTCAGGAACCACCAAGTGTGACAAAGTACACTCGGCACTTGAGGAAGAGGGGGTTTGATATCAGCCCACAGTGCCACCCTTTAGGGCCAAATTCTATGGCAACCCCTGGCACAACGAGTTCCCTAAAATGTAAAGCCCTATTTGGGGTCTGGCCCCCCAGATCCCTGTGAGGCAGCTCTGAGTGTGGCAGGGCCCCTGCACTGTGTGGCCCTTGAGGGGCTGCCTGGCCAGGCTGGACTTGGGTCCAGTGGGACATCTATCTCCCATGCTCCTTATCCTCCTGGGTGGCCGACGGCTGAGCTGTCCCCCTGTAGACACCATGCTGAGGCACCTGCGGGCCATGGATGCCATGAAGAACTTCTCGGAGTTCCGGCAGGAGGCCAGCATGCTGCACGCCCTGCAGCACCCCTGCATCGTGTCGCTCATTGGCATCAGCATCCATCCTCTGTGCTTCGCCCTGGAGCTGGCCCCTCTGAGCAGCCTCAACACCGTGCTATCTGAGAACGCCAAAGGTACCACAGCTCCAAGAGCCTTCCACAGGGGGCAGCCCCGGCAGGGGTAGGTGGTGCAGGCTCAGGGAAGTGGGGCTAGGGGGCTTCCTCCTGCCTATGCGTGTAGAGACGCAGGTGGACTTCTCCCGGGTGTGAAGCCAAGAGCCTCGTAAGCCTGAATGCCCCACAGTAGCCCTGGCAAGGACTGAGGGCTCACAGTTAGGAGTCAGGTAGAACCAGGTTCCAAGTCCTGCGTCTTTGCCACAATCCAGGAAGTTGCCAGATTTACTTGTCTGCAAAAGGAGGGTAATAATAGTCCCCATTAGCTGTATAAATCAATCCCTTAACTATAATGCTTCACGCATACCCACCAGTGCTAAGACTGAGACCCTGAGGTCAACACTACCATATCTTAATTTTTAATGAAATTCTCAAGTAATTCACCTTAGTAACTGGCTGACTAAACTCCAAAAATCTGCCAGAAGTAGAGAGGTAACTGTCTTTGAGTGGAGAAGAGGAAATTCTGTTAAAATCAATCACTCTGCCTCAATGAAAGAGACTTTTTAAATAAAATGCTTATACCTGCAACTCACTGAGCCTTGATAGTAGGACAACCTTGACCTGAGACGAACTTTGAATCCTTATTTTTCAGTAAAAACAGCAACAACTCCAGACAAGAGGTAACATGAATGGCGCTATAATGGCTCCCATTTCTGTCCTAAATATGATTGCATTCACCAGCATTACTCGCCATCCCTTCTGGCATCCAGCATGGGTAACAGTGAGAATGAGCCAGTAGACTGAAAAGTGTTCAGGGAGATAGTAAGGAAGACGGGAAGATAGTTCCTATAATTCACCATTTGATTTTCTTTCTTTGCAAGATTCTTCCTTTATGCCCCTGGGACATATGCTCACCCAAAAAATAGCCTACCAGATTGCCTTGGGCCTGGCCTACCTACACAAGAAAAACATCATTTTTTGCGACCTGAAGTCAGACAATATTTTGGTGTGGTCCCACGACGTCAAGGAGCCCATCAACATCAAGCTGTCTGACTACGGGATTTCGAGGCAGTCATTTCACGAGGGCGCTCTAGGCGTGGAGGGCACACCTGGCTACCAGGCCCCGGAGATCAGGCCTCGCATTGTGTATGATGAGAAGGTACCTGCCCCACCCAGCCCCACATTGCAGGAGCCCAGGCCCCATCTGAGGTCAGCCAGCGGACCTGGTGGCCCTGGTAGCTTCAGGACTCAATGTCCCCCATGCATCCTGTTCTCCCTAACCTGTGCTTACTGAAGGAGGTTCTGACTTACACCAGAAGGGCACAAAGGCCTAAAGTTTACTTCTTCTTGGCTTCAGAATTCTAAAATCTTGATTCAGAGACATTGTGGAGGGTGCAGGAAGTGAAGAGTTCAAGACAAATGAGTCTGGATTTGGAACCCTACTCACATTTAGATTGCAAAATGGGGACACAGGACCAGCCTTGTAGGGTGCTCATGAGGAGAAGACAGAATAAGGATAGGAGGGGATACTGGCCTTAAGTACTGACCACAGGTTCTGTCCAAATCAAATGCCATGCCAGGAGAAGAGCGTGAATTCTGGCAGGGCAAGCACGGGCAACCTGCATGGCCGGCCTCAGTTGAGACAGTGACTAAATGTTTATCTCCTGATCACTTCTCCCTGATAGCCATTTGACTGATGAAGGCACACAGGCAACTTGAAGTCATCTTACAGTGCAGCGTGACATGTAATGCCAGCATTGTCAATTAATCAGCCAGTGCTGAAATTACACCATTTCTTGCTCTTTGGTGATTTTCAGAAAGGTCATTGATTAATTGACTTAAAAATGACCTAACAATGTGTGGGTTAGCTAAGCACCTGTGGTTTTTGCCCCAGACAGGCAAGTAAGAGCAACAAAAGAGAAGAGCTTCCTTTAGCAGGTGATACAGAAAAGGTGTTGACCTTGAAATTAATATTACAACAGGAGCAGTCACATTATAAATTCTCAGATCTATCTCAGCCATTCATTCGCCTGCTAAAAAGTTATTTCGTGATCCATATAGGGGTCTATTAACATATAACTCTTTCCTTGCTGGGCCTTTCATGACTATTAAAATTAGAAGAGACATGTTGTGATGTAGGAGGCACACCCCTTTTTATGAGTTGCACACACTGCTGGTACCCAAGCATGTTAAGCTGAGGGTTTGCATTTTCCTGCCTTGTCTTGGTGTTCAAGGGTAAGGACCATATCTTCCATAGAGTCCTTAATCAATGACTGACAGCAGGTTGTCTGTGTGTGTTGAATGGATGGGTGGGACAATGGGTAAATGAACAGTGAGGGCAGTCAGATGGATGGGTGGTGGAAAGAAAGAAAGGGAAGATGGATAAATGGACAGAAAAACATGTAGTAAGATGGATAGATACAATGAATGGATAAGTGTGCAGAAGAACAAGGAAATGGGAGGATAGATGGATAAATGGACAAAAGGAGGTGGTCATATGGTTGCTTGGATGTTTGGACAGATAGATGGATAAACAGTTTATGATGGTCTCCCTTTGGCAGGACCCATGTTTTTCTTTTACAATTGGGTCTCCCTGCTCTGTCCCTCTCCAGGCCAGCTTGTGAAAACCACAGGGCCCAGACAAGGGACTTGACTTGGCTCACTCTCTGTCCAGGTAGATATGTTCTCCTATGGAATGGTGCTCTACGAATTGCTGTCAGGACAGCGTCCTGCACTGGGCCACCACCAGCTTCAGATTGCCAAGAAGCTGTCCAAGGGTGTCCGCCCAGTGCTGGGACAGCTGGAGGAAGTGCAGTTCTGCCGACTCCAGGCACTAATGATGGAGTGCTGGGACACAAAGCCTGAGAAGGTACCCCGGGAACTCCTACCACATGGTAGGGCTGTGGGTCTTCAGAGTGCACACACGTGACTGCCTCCCCACCCTTTCCTAAGAACAGCTGCCTCCCCTTCTCTGCTCATGTCATCTAGAGAACAATATTTACTATCCTAACATAGTCAGTTTCACTTGCTTTGTATATGTGTCATTCTTAGGAAACATGAACTTTCTTGTCTTCCCAAATTTTGTTATTTCAGCCTACACACAAAGTATATCAGTCTCTTTATGGCAACATAGTCCCTAAGCATGAGCAGAGAGAATGTCTCTTTTTATAAAACAGTGAGGAAAAGCTTGCCCATGAGAAGCAGGGATCACATTATAGTGGTAAAGCTCATATTTTGTTGTTAGTTTAGGGGGACGATTAGAAGAGGCCAGTGGTTTCTAGGTTAAAACTCATTTATTCAAATCAGACAGAGCTAGTTTATTGTATTCAGAGTACATAGGTGGTTCTTTAGAAGAGCCTTAGCCTGGCATGTATCAGCTGCTCAAGGAGGCTGAGACAGGAGGATCACTTGAACTCAGGAGTTCGAAGCTGTGATGTTCAGTGATCACACCTGATCACTGCTTCATCCTGGACAACATAGCAAGACCCCATCTCCTAAAAAAAAAAAAAAGAAAAGAAAAGAAAAGAGGAATGTCTTTGACAGGGTAGGATACTTGAGCTCAAGTTGCCAAAGTTGACGATGCCCAGATGCCAGGATGGGTTTGCTTCTGGAGTCCGAAGCCTCTTGCTCCAATTTAGTCACCCTCAGTCAGAGCTGCCTGATCTACTGGCAGAATCAGTGACCTTGCTCATGCCCTGGTGTCCTCTCTCCCTCAGCGACCACTGGCCCTGTCAGTGGTGAGTCAGATGAAGGACCCAACCTTCGCCACCTTCATGTATATGCTCCCCTGTGGGAAGCAGTCGACCTTCTTCTCCTCCCAGGGCCAGGAGTACACCGTGGTATTCTGGGACGGGAAAGAGGAGTCCAGGTAATTTCCTGGGGCCTCCCTGCACTGCCGATCTTTAGGGTGGGAGGCCACCATGGGACATGGGAACACGGGTCCATGATGACCTCAGGGAGAATTGTTGAGCGGACAGTGGGATCCAAAGCCTGGTCCACTCAAGAGAGAGCAGGGAGAGAGAAAGCTGAGTACGCACATGTGCACATGCCTGTTTCGTGGTTAAGAGACACCCGATTGTCTCTGATTGTAGGAACTACACGGTGGTGAACACAGAGAAGGGCCTTCTGGAAGTGCAGAGGATGAGCTGCCCAGGGATGAAGCTGAGCTGCCAACTAAAGGTGCAGAGCTCCCTGTGGACTGCCACTGAGGTAACCACCTCCCTCAGGGCCCTCAGCAAGGTGGGATTTACAGGTGTGGCCCTTGGGGGGATCAGGTTCACAAACATACAGGGCACCAGGTCAACGGACTTTCAGATAACCCCCTGATCATCCCTGTGCAGTTCCCAGAGCAGTGTCATCAGTCCCATGAAGCTGCAGCCTATCACCAGGGCCAGCTCAATCCTGTCAACTACTGGCCAGGATGAGAGCTTCAGGTGTAGGGAATCAGCGGGAGGACAAACCCAGGAGGTTCGTGCATTGCCTGGGTTTCCTACCAGGCTGTTGGATCTACACAGCAACTCCACTCACCCTGAACACCTTTTGCCTTCATATAGGGAAAGTCACTGGAAGGCCCAGAGAGCTGTCTCCTGAGAAATTTGGAGAGGAATGGCCAAAAACCAATGCTCTGAGGCTCGGGGTTGGGGAATAGGTTAATGTATGCTTTCTGGAGGGCAGCTTGTATGTGTGGTTCAGGGAAGCACCAAAATCTCAGAAGTATTCACACCATGTAAGCCATGATAATTTCAATGTCAAGAATTTATTCTAACAAAATAATCATCACATGCACACACATGTCTACAAGAATGTTCATCCCAGTATAATTCATGGTAGTGAATACTTGGAGACACTGTAAACACCTGGCAACAGATTAGCCAGATTATGGTATGTCCAAGTACTAGAGCAACATTTTTTTATCCCATGGCACAGTTGAACCTATAGTTAAACTTCCATGGCACACTTAAATTATGTTGATCAAAAAAAAGAGTAAAAAATATATATACTTACTGTGCTTTGAACTTCTTTTGAAAATAATTTAATTAATGATCTTTAAAAATTTTCACAGTACACCAGTGTGCAGTGGCACACTGGTTGAATCACTAGACAGTGATATAAGGTCCTGTATCATGCATTGACGGAATAAGTGCTGAATGTCACATCAAAGAACAATTGGAAGTCCCACTACCATTAATACCGTGCATACGCACTGGGGAAAACTCTGGGGGATGCCCCCAAATCCCAGTACTGGTTTTCTCTATGCAATTTTTTGTTTCTTCTTTAGATTATTCTGTACTTTTCAGAGTTTCTACAAAGACTAGTAATACATAAGCAACCAACCAGAATGCCTCCATCCATGTTACTGTTTAAGACCCATAGGGGACCCCCAAGACTGAGTGTACCCCCATAGGAGATGCCAGGCACTTTCCAACCTTGGTCTCATGGTGGGCTCATCTGCCTCTGCAGGACCAGAAAATCTACATCTACAGCCTTAAGGGCATGTGCCCCTTAAACATGCCCCAGCAGGCGTTGGACACTCCGGCAGTTGTCACCTGCTTCTTAGCAGTACCTGTTATTAAAAAGGTGAGGTCAGAGGGATGGCAGGTATGCAGGTCTCTGACCCCCTTCCCTGCTATGCTGGGTCTGCACTGGGCTGAGGGGTGATGGGAACAGCAGACCTCAAAAATGGGGACTGTTTTGGACTTGCTGGGTCAGGCTACAGCCCTAGAGTGAGAGGCCCATCAGACCTGGGCCCTTCCAGTTTCTCAGAACCTAAGTGCTTGGCCAGACTGAGGGCTGCTTAGAAAGGGCCCTGTTCACAGGCAAATGCCTCAGCCTCATTCAGGTGAAACTCTAGTTGGTGCAAATGGTGCTGGTGAGCAGTTGTCGGGGTGTCCTTCCCCACAGAATAGTGGTAGACAACAGTGGCGTGGCAGCATCACCCCAAGGCACCTCAGTCACCAGGCAGGCCCTGGAGGTCCTGGGCCTGACCCCTGCAGGGCAGCCTGCTCTACCTCTCCGCCACCTCTGCTGCCTCTCAAGTGCTTACTGCCTGTCCCAGACCTTGGTCTCTCCTTGTCCTGGGTGGCCCTACAGACTCCTCTTTAATCTTCCCTTCCTGACTTTTCCAAATGGCATCCAAGTGGTCCTCCCACCAGCCTAGGGCCCTGCCAGGTCTGCTGCACACCACCCACCCACACAGCACCACATTCTGTGCTGGGTCACTGACATCCCAGTCCTCACCACACTTCTCTTCCAGATGGCCTCCTATTCAGTGGTCAGGATCAAGAGCCCTGCAAAGCTGACCTACAGTGGGAGGGGAGTCAATTTGCCCAGACTCCCCAGGTTCTGCTGCCCTCTGGGGTTAAAGTGTGCTTTAGGCAGTCCAGTTTATCCACCCCAAGGGGCCTGCTTGCACCCCACATCCCTCAAAACACAAGGAACCTTTGCTGGTGTTGTCCAAATGTGTTGACTGTCATCATCCAATTCCAGTTTGCCCATCTACAAAATAGGGATACTAGGAAATGATGAGATGGATCTCTGGGTCTAACACACCCAAAGCTGTAGGCTGTGCACTTGGTGGTAAATGTGAACATTATTATTACTTCCTAAAAGTCGTGAAATATGTGAGCTCTTCTCTCCATGGTTCTTCAGTTTCATTTCTTAAAAAAAAAAAAAAAGGTCTAAAATGAACCTTAGAGTCATTTATGATCGTGGCTCACAGGCAAGGCTGAGTAGCTAAGGACCCAGCCTGCACCAGAGCACAGGCGAACATGGCACAAAGTACTATTGAAGGCCATCACTGGCCAGAACCCCCAGCTAGGGCACCACCTCCTGCATGAACAGAGGGAATAAAGCTGGCTCTGTGCAGAGCCTCCTATACAGGGTACCTGCCCCTCAGAGGGCTATGCAGGTCAGCCTTACATTTTTGCACATGCCGGGGCTTTCACACCCAGCTGGGGAACAGCGCTCACTAACCTAGCCAGTCCGGAGCTGGGACTCAAGCTAGAGACTTCAAGCCCATTTGCCTTGGCTGCATTCTTTCCTTAAAATCCTGAAGATGGAGTATGATAAACTTGCTTAGGACTTATTGCCCTAGGTTTTGAGCTGCATGCAGGCTGCCACTGCATGACCTTGCATGACCTTGGACAGCCAACCCCCTAGCTCCTCCCAAGGAGGCTTCTCAGTGTGCACCCTGTTGCACGTGGCTTGACTCTCTGCACTCTCCTGTTCTGCAGATTCTTCTGCCCATGCCACAGCCCAACATGGCCTCTGGGCTGTAAAGCTGCACTCTGTTCCCCACTCTGCCCTGGGAGGTGCTCTGGAGAGGCCCGGGGGGGCCAGCTTTCAGCATCATCCCTACAACTTTAGTCTCTGCCCAGTGATCTCAGGTGGCTGTAGAAGAACTCATGCCTCATTTCAGCAGTGGGGGGGCACCCTGAGGACCCCACCATTACCAGCTGTACCACAGGCATTTCAGACTTGATGTAAGCTAGGAGCATGGGCTCAGTGGGCAGAGACATGCCTCCACAGGAGGGTTAAGTTGGAATTTTTTCCAGCAAACATATTGTCCATGTGGAATCACAGGGCCCTTTCTTGTGCCAGGCCAGCACAGAGGGGACAGTGGAGGACACAAGACCAGCCCTGCTCCCCCCAGAGCTCTCCCCTAGTGAGGGTGCAGTCAGGAGACAGTGCACAGATGCTCACCATACCCACAACTGCCGTCACATTAACAAGCAGTGTTCACGGGCAGGGGCACCATGTCCTGCGTCTGAAAGAAGCCTTGGTGGGTGGCCTGGAGGAGAAGGCAGCTTCTTGCTGCTCCAGCTGCATGAAGCCAGCATAAGTGGAGGTGAGGCTGTGTGGTCCAGGCACCATGCTGGGGCCCCTCGGTGGTGTGTTCCTTTCCTCACCACAGGGAGGTGGCTGTGGCCCAGCTGGGCCTCTCTGGGAGCTGGCCCAGAAGCTCACCCTGGCAGCCTAGGGCTTTGGAAGAGCTCTGCTCCCCCAGCGCAGGTGTGTGGAAAGCGTGTGCCTGCTGGGAGGTGCAGAGAGGAGTCTGACCCCCAACTCTGCTTCTCTCCTGGACAAAGTCAGCCCGAAGGGCATGACGCATCCCTGTCTGCTCCACAGAATTCCTACCTGGTGTTGGCAGGCCTGGCTGACGGGCTGGTGGCCGTATTCCCTGTGGCACGGGGCTCCCCGACCGACAGCTGCTCCTATTTGTGCTCACACACGGCCAACAGGTCCAAGTTTGGCATCTCTGATGAAGACGTGCGGCAGAATCCCTACCCCGTGAAGGCCATGGAGGTGGTCAACAGCGGGTCCGAGGTCTGGTACAGCAACGGGCCAGGCCTTCTTGTCATCGACTCTGCAGCCCTGGACATCACCAGGCGGCTGGAGCCATACTCGGCCCCCTCAGTGGTCATGTCAGTCGTGTGTGGCTCCGACGGCAGGGGGGAGGAAGTGGTCTGGTGCCTGGACGACAAGGCTAACTCCTTGGTGATGTACCACTCAGCCACCTACCAGCTCTGTGCTCGGTACTTCTGTGGGGACCCCAGCCCCCTCAGGGACACATTTCCCGTGGGGCCCTTGGCCGAGGGAGCCCCAGGCAGCCATGAGGCCTGTGCCAAGGAAGGGGAGCCCATCACAGACGTGAGCATCATGTTCAGTGGGGAGCTGGGCATGCAGATCCTCACCCACCAGGACTCGCTGACCGACTACTGCTCCATGTCGTCCTACTCCTCGTCCCCTCCCTGCCGGGTTGCCAGGTCCCCCTCCAGCCTGCCCAGCTCCCCGGCCAGCTCTTCCAGTGTGCCTTTCTCCACGGACTGCGAGGACTCAGACAGGCTACACGAGCCCAGCACCACCTCCGACAGGTCTGAGCATGACCTGAGCCCCATAGATGGGGAGACGTTCAGCCAACACCTACAGGCCGTTAAGGTCCTCGCGGTCGGAGACCTCATTTGGGTCCCCAGGTAAGTTTCCTGAGGCGGGAGGGGCCTGGGGCCATGCCCACTGCTCTTGCAAAGGGGGTAGGGCAAGGGGAGCCCTATGGCTTCCTAAAAGATGACATTGCCATACAGGGGGAGCTGTCCCTCCAAGGGGGCTTTGTTCCCACCACCTGGGAATCCACAGTGAATCTAAGAATGCTGGCGCTAAAGCTCAGCAGCTGGCCGGGGAGCTCAAGGAAGCACAGAAGGAAAGCCATAGTCCCCTGGGATTAAGTTCCCACACCCTCTTCATAACTTAATCCATCAGCAGAAACTCACTTCTGTTACCCGCCTATGTGCCTTTCTGTGCCATTCCCCTCTGAGGGCCCAGCCACAGACAAAAAAATCCCCTTCCTGGTCCTGGTTTCTTAGGCGCGGTGGAGATGTTATCGTCATTGGTCTGGAGAAGGACGGGGGAGTCCAGCGGGGCCGAGTCATCGCCATCTTAAAGGCCCGAGAGCTGACCCCACGTGGGTAAGACTGAGAAGTAACTTCTGGGGGCCCAAGGGCATGGCATGGGAACCTCAGGCCCCACTGCAGAGTCCTGCACAATGGCTTAGCTGCCCTTCCATTCTCACAGATAAAACAGTGGCTTCTACCAATGTGGCCACAGATAAAGCAGGAACCAGTTGGAGTCCCACCAGCAGCTCTGTCATGGGGTCAGCAATGTCCATGGCTGCCTGTTTCTAGGGTTCCCAATCACCTGTAGACCAGGTGCCTCACTTGGATTATGTCTCCAAGGCCAGAGTTCAACTGCAGGCCAATTGGGGATCGAGCCATCCAGGTGACTCAGTATTCTTCCTGCCAGGCAGGAGAGCCCTGCCAAGGTTCCCCACCTGCCCATACAATACCAGGTGGGGTCAAATATCAAGGGCACACCTTGCCATCCCCAAGCCTGGGGTCATAGTTCCTGCCCATTTTGGGCTCAGGCACGGCTCCAGACCCATCTGCCATCTCCTTATGGAGGTGTACTAGGCAAGCCACCCAGCCTTGGGCCCAGTCTGCACAGCTGGGGTGACGTGAGTCTGGTGCTGCATGCGGATCTGGCAGTGTTTGGATCCCTTGGCTCCCAAGCCTTATGTGGTAACTCTCCCTTATAAAAAGCCCCTCCATTCATACACGCACATGCAAACACACACACGTGTGTGTGTGTGTGCAGCACTTGAACTTCACACTAGAGTTTCTCCATAGCAGTCATCACCCATCAGAGGGCAAGTGGGTTTTTCTCTCATCTAGAGTATAAGGGGTGGGAAAGGCCCATTTGGCTGGTTCCCTCAGAGCAGGACAATGACCAGGGAATCATCTGGGCAGTTCCACTCCCTTACCTCCCGCATTGACCTTTCCCAGTGATTCCTGAGACAGTGACTCTTCCCCTGCAAGTGGTTCTAGAAACAAGGTCTGGGTTTATTCATGAGCCTCAGTCAAGTGCAGATAGTAGCCTTGAGCTGGAGTTCCCACCTTGCAAAGTCTAGCTACTGGAGCAAGTGGGTCTGTAGAACCCAAGCTGGTGACCTTGGCATACCTGCCATTAGTATCTTTTAATTTTTTTACCTAGTGTTGTTTTTCTTATTCATCCCCCAAAGCCCAGTTTTGTCTCTTTCTCACTCTAAGGACAAAGAGGTTCAAGTGGCCAACTGAATGAAAACCCTGGCAAGGCCACAAGGAAGTCAGAGGCATCTGAACATCTCAGGTTGCAGAGTAGCCTCAGTGCCACATAGGACATATGTACTGGGTACAGAAGAAAATGCAGATAGGACATGCTCGGAGATGGCAACAGCAGGGCAGGGAGGCCACAGTGACCTGTCCATTGTAGCCCCAAAGGACACTGGTAGTGCTCCCACTGATCCTGCAAAGCAGTCACAGCCTCAAAACACATATTCAGTTATGACTTTGGGGCAGCACATTTTCTGCCTAACATATAACCCCATGTTTCCTAAGCATGTGGAAACAGAATGGGATAAGAATCAAACACTGAGCTTAGTGGTAAGGGAAGTAAGTTAAAGGTTAAACGCCATCACTCCATTAGTAAGCAGGAATTAGAGTCCGTGGTGTTTTCTGGACACTTTGGAGTCTGATGCAAGGATCCTTGCTCCAGTTGCACCCATCGCCTCCCAGGAAGTCAGACGCTTACAGATTGTGCTCATGAACGTAAATCGATGCTCTCGACCCTTCTTTGGACTCTACAAAGCCTCAGCCCACGGGCTACAGAGAGAAGCAGCACCTCCCAGCACATCTGGAGGGGCTGGGGTGCACACACCTCCTCCGTTAGCTAGCTCTGCTCTCCCCAGAGGGCAGACCCTACAGAGTGAGGGTCCCAGCCCATCCCCGGTAGCGACCCCTGTGAGTTTTCTGAGACCCCTTCTCTCTGCAGGATGCTGGTAGATGCTGCTGTGGTGGCAAAAGACACTGTTGTGTGTGGCTTTGAAAACGAAAACACAGAGTGGTGCCTCGCTGTCTGGAGGGGCTGGGGCGCCAGGGAGTTTGACATTTTCTACCAGTCCTATGAAGAGCTGGGCCGACTAGAGGCTTGCACGCGCAAGAGAAGGTAATTCCTGTGGAATGACTCTCCCAAGTTGCTGGCCAGAGACCTCTGTACCAGCAGTCTGCAGTTCCCTGAGAACCGTGAAGATGGACGGAGCTCTCCGCGGTGCCCCTTGCTGCTATGAAACCACTGGCCTGGGGTTCTCTACTTCTCTGGGACAGAATGATCCATGTACCACCTCCTGCCCCAGGGCGAGTTTTACAGCCCTGGGAAGACTATGGGATCTGGTGGGGAGGGGCCCCCTTCTGCCTCCATCAGCTCCCAGGAGCAGGGGTGGAGAGATCCCATTCTAGGCTGGGTTGCACAAAGGGGGGCTGGGCCTTCCTGCTGCAAAAGGCCTGTCCATTTTTCTGCCCAGGTCTCAGATGGAATTACATTAGAGGATCTCAGTTAGGAAGCAGGTAGGGCCAAGGTGGGAGGAGGGCTATGATCCCTGCCCCCCCACCCCAGGACCCCAGACTCTCAGTACATTTCACAAGCTCCTGAATCCCCAGGGCAGTGCCCTGCTCGGGCAAGCCAAGATCAGATGTCTCCTTGCTCTGGAAAGTCTCTGTGTGAGAAACCCCCAGAAGGACCCTGGGTGAGGAGCATTGCCCAGTGCAAAGAATGAATGAGTTCCTTTAAGTGCTGCAGTCGGAAAGGCCCGAGGCATACAGCAACGGCACTGGCTCAGCCTCCACATTCTTCTCCTGCCGACAAAAGGAAGGAGAAACCCAATCACTGGAATTGGAGAAAGGGCCTAGTGTTTATGGCTTTGTAAAATAAATTTGGACGCAGCTGGAGCACAAGCCCTGTTTGTTTGCACATAATAGTCTTGTTTATCACTTTAACAAATTAAGTAATTCTCACCGGTTAGGCCTCTGGTTGTACAATCACATCATATGGGGCTTGTACCAAATTATGATTTGCTAAACACTCACCTCACACATGAACAGCTTGGTACAAAAAGGGAGGCTGTTGACAGAGGATTTATGGGTACAAGGGCAAGCATTTTATGAGTTATGCACATATGTGCATACACACATGTACAGACATGCACACATATCCACATCTTTGCCAAGAATTACCATTTGAGGCTGCTTAACTCAGAATGGGAGTTTGAATGACAAATCATACTCTGGCTCAAGGTCATTGACCCTTTTCTAAAATTAAATTATAAAGAACAAACTTAATATTTGCTGGGGTATACTGGGAGATGTGATTCTTTTTATCTGAAAATAAACAGTCTCTGTCAAGGATGAAGCCATGGTCTCTGATGAATGCTAGTGACAAAAGCCCGGGCTTTGTCCCTCCCAAGCCCGTTGTGCCAGAATGTGGGCTATCCCCCAGCAGACAGCCACTCTGTCAGTCACAGATCCCCACTGCCTTTTACCAGCCCACTTCCTTGCCATTCTCCCACCCTGGTCCCACAGCAGGAATTTGTCTCCTCTTATGCCTGTGCCCCACCACTGCACAGCTATGCTCTCAAATGCAAACCAAGTTCTGTCTGCCCCCTGTCCTGAGCCTGTGCTCTGCATCACTTATGGGAAAATCCCAACCCCAGTGAAGGGGCCTCTTCACACAGTTAAAAATCGTGAGGAGATGGTTAATGAACTTGCCTACCTGAAAATTAGAAACTTACATGAAAAATGACCTCAAAGTCCAAAACAGAACAATCAACTAGGAAAGAATATCGGCAACACAAGCAAGAGGCAACTAGCTCACAGATCTTATACGCAAAGAGCTTATAACCTCCAATAAGGAAGAGAAAACCTGGCAGGAAGCAGGTAAAGAGCATGAGAAGGCAACTGTATTATAAAGAAACACAGGCCATCAACCTCAGTGCTGTGCCTGACCCAACAGCAAGGACACAGTCACAACGACAACAACAAATTGCCACTTACTAACCTCAAGTTGGCAAAGATTGAATGGGCAGCAGTGATTTCTTGAACACCTACTAAATGTCAGGCACTGTCAGGCAGACACAGTGTCAGTCAAATAGACAAGTTCTGCTTTAGGAGCTCATTCTAGTGGGAAGAGGTGACAATGGCCCAGAAACAGATGAGAAAACAGAGTTAATGGCCTAGAGGGCTGCTGGCTGCATCCAACTGAGGCTGGAGCAGTCCTGAATGAGGAGGTGCTATTTGAGACTAAGCCTAAGAGGGAGGCATTTGGCACTAGGTGGAAGGGCCTGCTTGTGTAAAGGCCCTGTGGTGGGACCAAGATGCTGTGCCAGCGAGACTGTCATGGCTGGGGCTGGCTCAGTACAGAATTACAAGTGTGAGTCTCCACTGAAGCACCTGCCAGTTTCAAGCAGGAGTATAAGATGATCTAATTGTCTTTAGAAATCACTTTGCTGCTGAGTAAGAGGAGGTAGTTTCCATCTAGGCCATCCCTTAGAGGGCCTTTTGGCCACATCTACCCAAATTTCCAATGCACATGCCCTTTGACCTTGCAGTTCCACTTTAAGTATTCAGTCCTGAAATATTTGTGAAAGTGCCCAAAGATACAGAACACAGTTGTTCATTGTCACACCTCTTATCCTGGCCCCAAACAGGAAGCAACCCAAACACCTAATCAGGAGGGAAATTATAAAATTCCTGTACGTGCAACAATGTGATACTCGGCAGCCTTTCAAAAGACTGCCAAGTGCAACTGTGCTGGTCTGAAATGTTCTCCCAGATATAATAAATGTATTGTGTGTGTGTGTGTGTTTAAAGCAACTTCCAGTGCAGTGTATATTGAGTTACCATTTGCGTAAAAAACATTGTAGAGCTATGCATGTGTGCACATGGGAAATATCCCAGAGAATGCCCCAAAACTTGGTAGAAATTGGCTGCCTGTGGAGAAGAGATTTGAGGGCTGGCCTATAGGAGTAGGCCCTTTTAAAATTTTTACTTTATACACAGTACTCTCTAGGTTTTCTGGCACCTCTGGGGATTGGTAGATTACAAATAAATGTAGTTTCCAGTTGCTTGAGAACTAGTGTTAAAAATAAGCCTAACTAACTATGCTAAATACTCCATACTGTGCCATCCCATACACTCTGTATTGATTTGATATTAATATTGAAATATACTAAATAAGAGCAAATTAAGACTGGCTAGGTGCAGTGGCTCACACTTGTAATCCTAGCACTCTGGAAGGTCAGGGCAGGTGGATTGTTTGAGCTCAAGAGTTCGAGACCAGCCTGAGCAAGAACAAAACCCCATTTCTACTAAAAACAGAAAAACTAGCCAGACATGGTGGTGGGTGCCTGTAGTCCTAGTTACTGGGGAGGTTGAGGCAAAAGGATCACTTGAGCCCCAGTACTCAAGTGCTGTGTATGACACCACAGTACTCTACCAAGGACCACAAAGTAAGACTCTTGTCTCAAAAAAAAATAAATAAATAAAAGCAAATTATGACAAAGATAAACTTCTCTTATTGTAACACAGTTTTATTGTATTATAAAACAGCTTTGTAAATGCAGTGTACATTTTAGTTTAGTACATTTTAGTACAATTTTAGTTAAATGGCATTCAATACACTTTTCAACTTCATAACCATATTTTTTCACTTTGAGTTAAGACACGTTAACACTGAACACTGCTTCGGAGAACACACCAGAGCTGTGGGAGTGCACAGAAATCATCACCTCACTGATCCCAAGGCAGCCAAGTTTAAACTCTGGAGTTTTCTTTCTGGGCAGGTTGTGTGCAGGACACCTGACTTCTGGATAATGGGGATTCTATACTATCCTCTTTGCACTCAGAACTGTATGCACACCTCTTTATAGAGGTCACCCAGGCTGTGACAGACTTCTCCCCAGGACCCTGCACGTGCCTCTTGGCCTTTGTCACCCCTTTTCCCCAACAATCCTGTCGTGTCCATCAGACTATGTGGTCATGCCTGAACTGGAGCCATCCAGGTTGTCTTTGGATGTAGGCACAGGTGAGGGGGACTTGCACAGAAGGGCAGGTGTAAGCTTCTGGGGTTGGTTGGGCAAGGTTAATCGGTTCTGACCCTGGTCCACCCTTGTCCTGGAATGGGAAGGGCACACAGCCAGGGGACAGAGTGAAGGCCCACCCCTTCCTAGCAGTGGTTCCTGGATCTCATCTCATCCACCTCCCTGGACCTGGGAAAGCAGTAGCCTTTCCGATGACTGGTTGCTTGCTGGCCCAGCACATTTCAGGGCTATAGATTGCTCAAACTTGCAGGGTCTCTGCAGTGACGCTGCTGGGAGTTGGGGAGACCAGAGCTGGAGAAGGGGCTGCCATCCATGTGGCTCCTCATACAGGGAGAATGTAGGGAACCCAGAAGAGATTTGGTGACACAAAAACCCTCCCAAGGCTGGGGAAAACCTGAAACACACTGAAGGTGAGCAGTCTGTGCTGGCAGGAGCCACACCTTCTAGCTTAGCGGGGCCTTGAACCTGCCAATATCCTACCCACGGGTAGACTGGGGCAGAAATTGGGGACACAGTGGTTCTAATAGCACTTTGACAACTGCTGTGGCAGAGACTGCACCCCTCCTACTCAGTAACAGATCCTGATTTTGTTATTTTGTTGGTGCATCATTTCCCAGCCACACTTGCAATTAGGGGTGGCCCTAGGACTAAGCTCCAGTTAAGGGTGATGTGAACATGATCAAGGGGGGCTTTAGGGAAGCACCATCCAAGGGGGTAGGCCAATTGGAGCCCTGTGCTACCCTCTGCCCTGTGTGGGGGAGGGGTGCCAAAGGGACCCTGGGATAGGGAAGGCAGCAGCTCACCCTGGTTGCCACCTCCAGGCTTCTAGAGACTTTGTGGAAAGTGAAGCCACTTTTTGTTTAAGCTGGTATTTTCTATCTCTCTATTACTAGCAACCAATTTGTAACATCTATGAGATACGTTTTCTGTTAGCCCAACAAGAGCACTTAGAGCTAGCAAGTGAGCTGGCCTTAAAAACTCCTGCTTGATCTCGGACAGGGGCACCCTAGGATGATGGATTAGCATGTCGCATGACCAGATGTGGCCAGCCCTTCCCTCTGCATGGTGTGAGCCAGGTTTGACCTGCTCTATAGTTCTTTTTTGCACCAAATCACAGTTATAAAGAAGAGCTAGGATTTCAACCTCGTCACCAAAAAGGTAAAACCTAGGGTGGCTTTGATGTCCTGTGAATTTAAACCCTGCACCCTGAGCAAAGCTTCCCCAGCTCCAGACCCTGGTGTCTCCTCTGGAAAGTAGCAATGGCAGTTCCTACCACATCAGAACTGGTACAGAGAGACCCTATATGTGGCAGTCCTGGCCCAGACACAGACTCCCTGGCACGCTGCCCAGGAAGGGCACCCTGAGAGAAGCCCTGGGGGGAAACATTAGCAGTCCCATTGCTGTGAAATATCCCAGTGCTCACAATTAATCTCTCTTTTTTGTGAAACAGCAGGAAGACTTTTACTAACATAAGGTGCAGCATGTAAACGAATAAATGAAAGCTGATTGATGAGTGTAGGAATGTTGAGGAGTCCCACTTTGGAACACATGTTTTAAAGAATGAAATAGGAACAAAAATCAGCATGCAAATAAAATAAAATAAATTTCTACTTTGCCATCAGTGCTGTCTGCCAATCCCAGGGCTGTCACCAAGGCCTGGGGATGTGGGGGCTGGTTATTGAGCTCACCCAGCCTGTCCTGACCCATTGGTGGCTTCTACACCCTGCCAGTCCTCACCCAGCACCACCCAGCACAGTCACAGCCCCAGCTCTCCTCTCCAGGCTCGAGCTCCTCATAGCAAGGGCCCATGACAGTCTGCTTACTCAGGGATTCCTGACGGGGGGGTATGTTCAGGGACAAAAGAGTAGCCTTAAAGGAGCTCACTCTGACCAAATTGCTATGATTTGTTAACTGGTTAGTTGAAATAACATTAGGTGTGGGCCAGGCATGGTGGCTCACACCAATAATCCCAGCACTTTAGGAAGCCAAGTTGGGAGGATCACCTTGAGGTCAGGAGTTCAAGACCAGTCTGAGCAAGAGCAAGACCCCATCTCAACTAAAAATAGGAAAATTAGCCTGGTATTGTGGCAGGTGCCTGTAGTCCCAGCTACTTGGGAGGCTGAGGCAGCAGGATCACTTAAACCCAAGAGTTTGAGGTTGCTGTGACCTGTAGAGAGGCTCCTGTGCGCCAGCCCTGGAAACAGAGAAATGCTGTCTTAGGGAAAAAAGAAAAAAAATGAAATAATACCAGGTGTAAAAAGTTGCAATGATACTAAAAAAGAGAGCACTTATTAAAATGTACATAAATTATAGCCAATTTTTTTTTAAAGTTAGACTACTGCCAGTGACACCCACCCCTTTCAAAAGGCAGAAGAGCAGGACCCAGACTCACAGCCCTCTTTCTCTCCCACACAGGCCTCCATACCCTGCCCATCTGACCACTCCCTGGAGGCACTTTGTGAATTCTGATGGCTTTATGGGATTCTGCTGGTTCTGCTGCCTGAACTGTGGCTGCCATCAAAATCCCCTTTGACACACGCATGTTCCAAGGCTCCCCGCTGCTGGGCCCAGATGCGTGGCCCTACAGCTCCTTTGGACCTGGGATAGCCCAGCCTGCTGCAGCCTCTCCCAGGAGCTGGGGCTTTGCCAAGTGAACCAGGGCAGTCTCAGCCTGTGCCAGAGACCCTGTCTCCAGACACAGTTGGTTCTGCCCCACCAGTATTCTATCACCGTACTCTCTCTGCATCCCTCGCTGACAGACACTCTTTCTTTAACTAGGTCAGTGAGCAGCAGGCCTGCACTGAGGCCTCTCAGCTGCTCTCCTCCAAGCATGGGCTTTGTATAGCCTCACACCTTGCAGCTCTCAGATCTTCCTCTGCCTCATCTATAAATGGGAGGATTCAACAGAGGCCCTGCATGGAGGGCTTTGCACAGTGAGACACTCAGCAAGGGCATTGAAAGTCTACCCACATTTAAATCCCTGGTGTCAGTAGTGTGTTTCCTTAGTTTTGGGGGGACATCACCTTCATCTCTCCACAGCCCTCAAGCACCTGTGCACAACCAGCTCACATGCTCCATCACATTTTCTCAACAAAACAGAGACCTGGACAGGTGAGGATGTGCCATCACCCATCTCCCAGCCAGCATAGAAACCTGTTTTACTGATCCCATCAGAACTGCCATTTCAGATCCTGAGTCCGTTCCTTCTGGGCCCTAGCAGGTGTCATCCAGGAGCTGCACAGTCCTGGTCGCACGCATGCATGTGGGGATGGTGGGAGGGGCAGGGATAGGATCTCTGGAAGGGGCTTTTCTGTGCACTCTAGAGAGCACCTCTGGCCCTCATCCTCCCTGCATGTACCAGACCCTACGAGGACCCTAGACAGGGCCGGGAGCCAGCCTCTTCACTTCCTCCCTTACCTGGCCTCTGAAATATGCTATGTGCTACGCAGGACCAGGTTATGCCTCTCCCAGTAGGGCAGCCACATCAGCCCTGCCTTCTGAGCACAGCAAGGTCTGTGGTGGGAGGCAGAGGAGGAGAGGGGAAGAGGGGCTGGTGTGGCACGGCTTCCACAGACCACAAGCCAGAAGAAACAAGGCAGCACTTCTACCTCTGGACTGGCTATATCAGGTCACTGAGCCTCAAGTCAAGTATAGCTGGAGAAGTGATAGTGATGAAGGTTTTGTCTGTCTTGTCTTTTTACAAATGGTTTAATTTTGTTTTAAAGGACACTAGCTGTGTGTTGCCCTCAGTGTAAGGCTTCTGCTCCTCAGTGGAACCTACAGATCACACAGTGGCTAGAGCCCAGCTTTCTGGAGAAAAGGGGATGCTGGGGTCTGCATGGGGCCCAGGCCACCTCAGGAACCAGGGCTGGTCCCTTCCAGCCATTTGTGCACCCACCCCAACCTCCTGCTCTTTAAGCTTCCCACTTTTGGGTTCCCTGTTCATTTCCTTTTATTTTAAGAGGTCATAATTGAGAGGAAAGAGCCACATTGAAGTAGGAAGAGATAGGGTGAGGATCAGGAATCTGGGCCCTTTCTCTCCTTCCAGGACCTCCTGGCCAGGTGGCCCTCTCTCTTGGAACCTGTGTCCCCCCGCCCCCTAGTCTCCTGGGTGCTCAACAAACTGCCAGGCCCCATCATAATGGCGATCATGGATCTTAAGATAAAAGAGCCCAACACCCACCACGAGCATAAGGAGGGGTATCAGGGACAGGGTCTCTGATGGGTCTCTGGACTCCCCGAAAGCCAAAGGCTCAGGGCTTTTCCCTCCGACTCCCCTCTCACAGTTGTCAGAGCCCCACCCCAACAGACTGTTCCTCAGTGTGGTGATGAGGGTGGGAGTTGGAAACACAGAGCTGGGCTCAAATCCTGCCTCTGCCAACTGCCAGCTGCAAGACCCAGGGCAAGCTTCTCAGCGTCTCAGATTTTCGTTTCCTCATTGCCAAAATGGGAAAATAATACAGGGGTGACAAGCCTGGGACAGGAAGCTGTAAGGGTGTGTGTGCGTATATAGACAGCAGGCTCCCAGCATGCCAATGCAAATGGGGGGCCTCGGAGCCCTTCTCGATGATGCTTTTTGGGAATGTCTACAGGTTCCCATGACCCCCCACCTTTCCTGACCTTGGCATGCTTAGGGACAGCTCTGCACCTGTCTTTCTGTCCACTTCTGCTCAAGTCAGGGAGGAGAAGCTGCCCCAGAGGCTGGGCCTGAGCCATTCTCCCCTTCAGCTCTGGCACACAGCTGTCCCCATCACAGGTCTCAGTGCTGAGGCACCTGGCATTCCCTAGATGACGAGGCCCTACAGAGAAGGTGCAGTAGTGCAAGGCTGCGGACGAAGCCATGACACTCCCTCCAACCTCCACAGGATTGTATCAGGGTCCAGGCTGAAGCTGGAAGGCCCTGTGTGTTACAGGGAGACAGGTGGGTGGACCCTGAATGGAGGGTGCATGAGGGCTGGGGTGCAGAGGCTTCCTTTCACCCCAGAAAAAGCGATGCTTCTTAATGTGACCCCTCACCTGAAAACTAGTCCTCCCCATCTATCATTAAACCCCAGGCCACGATGGCAGGTCCTGCCTCTCTCACAGCAGAAAAGAACTTGGCCAGGCCTGGGAGCCAGCAGCTAGGGACTTGGCAAAGTATAAGTGCTCCTCTCCTTCTGTGGAGTCCAGGGGAGAGGGGCTCATTTGCCAGCCCCTGCAGGCCACAGCCTCTGTTCCTGGGCAATGGCTCTCAGAAGCAGTTCCCTCGCCTGCGGCCAGGGGGCGCCCCACTCCGAGCAGCCCAGCCTGAGCAGGGACGCTGGCTGAGAAATGGCTGTCTCTGGGGCTCCTGGGCCCTCTGAGAAGTTTGTGGGCTTGATGAGTTTACTTTACCAAGTATTCACAAGTATAACCCCGTCTGGGGAAGAAGGGACCCTTGTGGCTGAGTGTGGATGTATGTAAATACAGACACCCAAGCTGCTCAGCAAGCAGAGGCCCAGAGGAGCCCTGGTGTGCCTGAGGGCCTGTGGGGGTGGGCGGTGGGGGCTGGATTTACTTCTTGAAACTTTCTACTTGACACCTTTCATGCCTTATGTAAAAGAATTTTTTTTTAATGTAACTTGGCTTTTTTGCATACGAAATAAGCTTGTGAAAAGTCCGTTCTTGTATGTGTACATGTGTCCACATGTGCATATGGTGTGTTCATGCACACATGCTTAATCCCTCTAGCATGTGATCTCATGACCAGGTACAAGCCTGAGTGAGACCCTGGCCTGAGAGCCAGTGGCCCATGGGAAACAGAAAAGAGTAGAAGGGGAGTCTGGAAATTCAAAGAAAAGTTCGCCTGGGAGCATCTCTTTGATAAAAAGCAGCTTCTAGGACTACAGTGGCCCCACAACTCCCATAGCTGGGACCTACTAATCCTTGCACTGTTTTCAGCATAAGTCCTCACAACTTCTAAGCCACCAAAGGCAGCAAAAGGCATGTCTGCAATTCATGCTTATGGCCAGGCACAGAGAAGCTGTATTCTACAAAAGATACCCTGCCCTTACATGAATAGGTCAGAAGATGGAGGAAGATTCTGTCCCAAGGCCCTTAAACTGCAGCCACAATGGGGAGACCATCTGCAAAGGAAGCTCTGGGGCACAGGGAGCTCGTGGGGCCCCAAGCTGCTTGGCTCTAGGATGAGGCTCTGCTTGGCTTCTCTCAGTCCAGAACTGCAAATTGAAAGCTAAGAAACACAAGACCCATAACTACATGAGCAGCCAGAAAAAGTGAGGAAGGCAGGTCAGACCCAGGCAGTCAGAGACTGTCCATTAACCTGAGTGGCCCTTTGGGTGACAGTTAACTCTGAGCTTGTCTTCTCCATGCCACGGGGGCCCAGCTCATTATTGGGTCTGTGAGGGATTTTCCCAGCAGCTATTATGAAGAGAAGGCACTGGAAGGACATGGCCAGTCTGTGCAGCTGGACTGTGACTGGGGCAGAATGAGAAGGAAAGCCAGGAGGTGGTGTGTCAGAATGATTTCCAAAACTACCCACAATAGTATCTCCCCCTGTCATTCCTCCTTTCAAGAAGTGAGGTTCATGTCGCCTTCCCTTGCAGCAATGGGGCTTATAACCAATAGGATGTGGCAGAAATGATGCAGTGTGACTTCCAAAGCTTCATCAAAAAAGACAATGAAGCAGGCCTTACTTCTAGAGCCCTTATCCTCCAGGTAAGAAATCTGACTATGATGAGCTGCCATGCTGTGAGGAAGCCCAAGCCACATGCAGAGCTGAGGCCACCCTGTGCCCAGCTGAGGTTCCAGCCAACACTTGGTGTGGGGCATACACGGAGAAGACATTTTCAGATGATTCCAGCCATGGAATCTTTGCAGTTGAGGTCTCAGATATCATGGGGACAGAGACAGGCCACCCTGGCTATGCTCTGCCCAAATTCCAGAACCACAAAACTGTGAGTATGGTAAGACAGTTATTGTATGCTACTCAGTCTGGGGTGCTTTGTTACAAAACAACCATAACTGGAACAGATGGCCAAGGAAGAAGTTCAGAAAACTGTGTCAACAAAATGTCTTGCTCTTTACTTTCGCGGTGCTGCTGAGAACTGAGAAGCCCTGGGTCTTTGGGAGAACTGTCTTCTCTAGCAAGTAATGAGATAGTAATGACCCAGGCTCAGGGGCTGTGGGAGCTGCCTCCTGCCAGGCAGCTTAACTACACTTATCCACAAGCAACCCCCAACCCCGAGGCCCAGAGACCTAGAATTGGCAGGCCCTACCAGGCAGAGCTGGCCTCTTCTTCCCAGGCCTTAGGAAGAAGGAGGCTGAGCACTGACCATTCACTCTGGCTGAGCTCCAGGGATGGATTTGCCAGTCTGTGCTGGTGTTTCTGGGCCTAATGGGTGAACAGGGGCTCAAGAGTCATGCGTTACTATAGCAACTGACCTCTTACAAGGACCAAACCCACATTTACTGCCGCTGAAGCATAGCAACTTGGACAGGAAACATACGTTGCCTTTGCTGCTTATTTCTGGCCTGGGCTTTGCATAGCACTGCTGGGAAAACCCTCCTCCCCATCTCTACTCTGATTCATCAGGAGTGGGCCAAGGGATAGAAGTTTCTAGGAAAGGGGAAAGGGAAAAGGGATAGCAGACGGGTCTCTGGGGCTGGGTGACGTGGACAAGATTCCCAGCTCCTGGGTCTCAAATGGTCAACCACAGCCAAAGCCACAGGCGGTCAGCAGCTGTCTTCATTAGCCATCAGACTATCTGTTTCCAGGCAAGAGGCCCCAGGAAGCCACAATGCAGATGCCTTTATTCTCCCTGCAGAGGTGCCAGCCAGGGACTAAAGGGCAGGAGAGTGGCTCAAGGTGTGGGTTTGGCTTCCCAGAACATGGAGCAGGAAATGAACTTGACCTTCTCCCGTCTCCATTGTGCATATGGGAAACAAAGGCCCAGAGAAGCAGCCAACCCAATATGTGTCGTCGCCAGGGGCAACCTGGCCCCAGTGTTCCTGAGCCTGGGAAAAAGTTTTTGCTCTTCATGGGGGTGGATGTTTGTCTTGTTTTGATTTTTAAAAAGTCTGAACCAAATCAGCTTCTTAAAATGCTGCTCCAGGATGTGGTGCAACTTACAGACAGCCTGGAGAGGCAGATCCAGGCAGCACTGAAACAGAAACCTAGGCAGATGCCAGAACATCCCTGCAGGGCTCCTGCCCCAGAAAGCCCTGTCTAGTCCATGCCTGAGACCAAGTTGCCAGGCCAAGGTCTGTCTTTTCCCTTTAGCCAGCAACTTTCATGTAGAAAGGAAGTTACAGGATTGAGTTCTTTGCCTGTGATCTGATACAGTTGCTGTATTTTCTCTGCTCTGAAAAGTTAGAAAATTTCGGCATTAAGGAGATTGTTTGTCATGATTTCGTGTTGCCACACAAGTTCAATTAATTGTCACATCAGAGCAAAAAGAGGTGATAATCCAGCTATGTGTGATGGTCTTCCAGACTTCTTGATGGGGAATGTGGATCATTATGACAGAATGTGAGCTTCCTCAGTGTCGAAAGAGTAAATTCATATTCAAGAGGAGCCTTTCCAGCACAGGGCTGGGGAGAGAAGTCTTGTCCATCATCCCAGGCATCTTACTGGGGCTGACCTGAGCAGGGCTCACCATCATCTCTTAGCTCCCGAGCCCCGCCGAATGATCCAGGCCTAAGCAGCTGGCTCCCAATTCAATTCAGCCTCACAGGGCTATAGCACCTCCTCAGGCCCCACTTTTCCTCCCACCCTGACTATCACAGCCTCCAAATCCTACTTTGCTTGTGCTTCATCTCAGGCACCTCCGGGTCTGCAGGATGGGGTAGCTCACACATCCATCTGCAGGAGGACCCGGTGAGGGGAGGTTAGATAAGGGCAGCACATGCACTGTGCTGTGTTCATGCTGCTTATTGGACTCACTGAGGACAAGGCATGGGAACCAGGCTTGGGTTTAAGAAGAGAAGGAGAAGTCAAAGTGGACTGAGCCATTCCCTCCAGCAGTTCTACCTCAGCTCCCTAGTGGCAGGGCTGCCGTGCATGCGAATTCCTCACAACACTCCCAACTGTGAGATCACAGCAGCTGAGGAGCGGGAGACAGATGTGGGGCTGACAGAGCTGGTGGCTGGACCCTCAGATCCATGGGTTGTCACTGCAACTGGACCCCACTTCTAGTCTGTGCTGGACAAGGCCAGCCTCTACCATGTCAGGTGGGCACTCAAAAAAGATGAGATGGGTCTGGGTGCAATGGCTCATGCTTATAATCATAGCACCCTAGGAGGCCAAGGAGAGTGGATTGCTTGAGCTCAGGAGTTCAAGACCAGCCTGAGCAAGAGTGAGACACTGTCTCTATAAAAACTAGCTAGGTGCTGTGGCAGGTGCCTATAGTCCTAGCTACTCGGGAGACTAAGGCAAGGGGATTGCTTGAGCCCAGAAGTTTGAGGTTGCTGTGTGCTATTATGATGCCCTGGCACTTTACCAAGGGCAAAAGAGTTAGACTCTTGCTCAAAAAAAAAAAAAAAAAAGAAAGAAAGAAAGAAAGAAAAGAAAAAAGAAAAAGAAAAAAATAAAAGATGAGATGGCATAAACTACAAGATAGAGTGGCAGTATAAAAACAAAAAGTAATAAGCCATGAGGTGAGATCACCTCAAGGTGACTGATGAGTCAAAGCTTTGTCCTCCTGCTTCTACCCCTAAATACTAAAAAATGCAAAAAAAAGGTGTTTAAGAAAATAAAGTAATTCCTGACAGTGCTGAGGGAAAGAGGGTTGAAGTAGATTGTATTTTCCAAGATGGCTACAATAAAATCTTCCATCCTATATGCTTTTCTTATAAGAGACTCTGACACTTTTCCTATCCAGAGTTGAGGAGGGGTCCTCTGCTTCCTCTTCTGGAAACTTGGTGGATCTGTGACTTCAGAAGTGGTGCCATATGACTAGCTGGGTCATAAAGGTTGATTCCATTTCTACCTGGTCGTCTGAGCTGTGAGGAAGCCCAAGGCACACAGAGATGACATATATAGTTTTCCATCTGATGCCCCAGATGAGTATTGCCCCAGCCACCATCTGACTGCAACCCCCATGACAGCCTCTGAACAAGACCTGCCTAGCTGAACCTAGTCAATTCCCAGGGCCATGAGAGTTAATAATAAAATGGTTGTTTTAGCCACTAAATTTTAGAGTGATTCATTATGCAGTAATGGATGCTTTCAATGGGTCAGAGTTGTGAAACAGTTGGGATCAGAGTAAATGAGGAACCATAGCCCAAAATTCTGGAAATGGTAGGTGCTTCAAGTTTAGCAGAGGCAGGTACAGGGGACAGTGATGCTTGGAGTTCTTTTAGGATGAAGAGTGCTAAACGCCCACATTCAGAAGACCACACACCAGCCCACCTCACCTGGCAGCACTTCCCTGCCTGTCGCCTCTGAAGTCACCATACATAGGAAAAATGGGATATTGTAGCTAAATGTACCTTTATTTACAAAACACTTGTTACAAAATTTTATAAACAGGTGGCCAACACATTATACAGAATATTTTGTAAAGTTTTGTAATGAATATTTTGTAAATGAAGGTACAATTAGCTATGTACCTTCCCTACATATGGCAACTTCAGGGGTGACCTTTGGGACACCTTGTATGTAAAGGGATAAAGAAGATCAGGCCACTAAAAGAAAAGAATCAACTAAAGATCTTACAAACTGAACATATGATTTTTAAAATAAAAGGAATATTAAAATAAGCTAAAGAGAGAAGTGGACACCTCTGAAGAGCAAGTTTCTGGAATTTAGAGCCAAAGTTACATTCAGAATGTCGTACAAAAGGACAAGGCATGAAAACAATGAAGGAAATGTGAAGAGGCATGGAAAAAGATGCAGAAGTTTCAAAATCATCTAACAGAAATTCCAAAAAGGGAATTGGTTAGAGTTAAAAAATAAATAAATAGGGTGGTGCCTGTGGCTCAGTGAGTAGGGCACCAGCCCCATATGCCAGAGGTGGCGGGTTCAAACCCAGCCCTGGCCAAAAAAAAAAAAAAAAAAACTGCAAAAAATAAATAAATAAGAGAAATAGTGGAAGAAAAATGTTTTAAAACCTATTACCAAAGGCCCAAGACAATATAGAAAATTTACATAGAACAATACCTAAAAGAATTTGTATAGATAACAAAACACCAAATTATTAAAAAATGCCCACGCTCAGCCATTTTTATTTTTTTAATTGTTTTTTATTAAATCATAACTTTGTACATTGATGCATTTATGGGGTTCAGGGTACTGCTTCAATATACAATATGAAATGCTTACATTGAACTAAGTAACACATCCATCACAATTATACTCATTTCTTAATAGTTTTGAAATAATGTGCATTATTGCATCATGCACATTAGGTAAAGTCCCCCAAATACCCTTCCTCCTCTCCTATCTCCCCTCCCTCCCCTCTCTCCTCTTCCCTTCTACTTTCTGGACTATAGTTATGTTTTGCCATTCCTATGAGTGTGTAAGTGGTTATATATTGATTTCATAGTAGTATTGAATACATTGGATACTTTTTTTCCCATTCTTGAGATACTTTACTAAGAAGAATATGTTCCGGCCTCCACATAAAAGATGTGAAGTCTCCTTCTTTTTTATGGCTGCATAGTATTCCATGATGTACATATACCACAATTTGTTAATCCATTCATAGGTTGAAGAGCACTTGAGCTGTTTCCATGTCTTAGCTATTATGAATTGGGCTGCAATAAACATTGTGGTGCAAATGTCTTTGTTGTAAAAATAATTTTTGATCATCTGGGTATATACCTAGTAGAGGAATTGAAGGATCAAATGGTAGGTCTACTTTTAGTTCCTTGAGTGTTCTCCAAACTTCTTTCCAAAAAGGTCGTATTAGCTTGCATTTCCACCAGCAGTGTAGAAGCGTTCCCTTCTCTCCGCAACCTGGCCAACATCTGTAGTTTTGGGATTTTATGATGTGGGCTAATCTTACTGGAGTTAGATAATATCTCAAAGTAGTTTTGATTTGCATTTCTCTGATGATTAAAGGTGAAAGCATTTTTTCATGTTTTTAGGCCATGCGCCTGTCTTCATCAGAGAAGTTTCTGTTCAAGTCTCTTGTTATTTATTCTTTTCTTATTGATTAGTTTGAGTTCCCTGTAGATTCTAGTTGTCAGACCTTTGTCAGAAGCATAACCTGCAAAAATCTTCTCCCATTCTGACGGGTGTCTGTTTGCTTTACTTACTGTGCTCTTGGCAGTGCAAAAGCTTTTTAGTTTGATCAGATCCCAGTAATGTGTTTTTGGTGTTGCTACAATTGCCTGGGGGGGTCCTCCTCATAAAACATTCTCCCAGGCCGATTTCTTCAAGTGTTTTCCCTGCACTCTCTTCTAGTATTTTTATAGTTTCATGTCTTAAGTTTAAATCTTTTATCCAGTAAGAATCAATTTTTGTTAATAGTGAAAGGTGGGAGTCCAGTTTCAGTCTTCTACAGGTTGCCATCCAGTTCACCCAGCACCATTTGTTAGATAGGGAGTCTTTCTCCCACTGAAAATTTTTGATAAGTTTATCAAAGATCAAATGACGATAAGTAGAGGGGTTCATCTCCTGGTTCTCTATTCTGTTCCATAAATCTACTGCTCTGTTTTTGTGCCAGTACCATGCTGTTTTGATCACTATAGATTATAGTATAGCCTGAAGTCTGGTAATGTGATACCTCCTGCTTTGTTCTTAGTTCTGAGTAATGTATTTGCTATTTGAGATTTTTTCCTGATTCCATATAAAACAAAGTATTATTTTTTCAAGTTCTTTAAAGTATGACAATGGTGCTTTAATAGGGATTGCATTAAATCTGTAAATTGGTTTTGGTAGTATGGACAATTCAACAATGTTGATTCTTCCCAGCCATGAGCATGGTATGTTTTCCCATTTGTTAACATCTTCAGCTATTTCTTTTCTCAGAGGTTCATAGTTCTCCTTATAGAGGTCTTTCACGTCTTTTGTTAGGTAAATTCCCAGATATTTCGTCTTCTTTGGCACTATTGTAAAAGGAATAGAGTCCTTGATTGTTTTTCCAGCTTTAGTATTGTTGGCGTATATAAAAGCTACTGACTTGTAAGTATTGATTTTGTATCCTGAGATGCTGCTGTATTCCTTGATCACTTCTAAGAGTTTTGAAATTGAGTCCCTGGGATTTTCCAGCTATAAGATCATATCATCAGCGAAGAGTGAGAGTTTGATCTCCTCTGACCCTATTTGGATACCCTTGATCACCTTCTCTTGCCTGATTGCGATGGCTAAGATTTCCATTACCTATGTTGAATAGCAGTGGAGACAGTGGGCATCCTTGCCTTGTTCCTGATCTGAGTGGAAATGTTTTCAATTTTACACCATTCAATATGATATTAGCTGTGGGTTTGCTGTAGATGGCCTCTATTAGTTTAGAAATGTCCTTTCTATGCCAATTTTTTTTTTTTTTTTTTTTTTTTGCAGTTTTTGGCCAGGGTTGGTTTTAGACCTGCCACCTCTGGCATATGGGGCCGGCACCCTACGCACTGAACCACAGGTGCTGCCCTATGCCTAATTTCTTAAAAATTCTGATCATGAAAGGATGCTGGATATTATCAAAGGCTTTTTCTGCATCAATTGAGGATCATATGGTCTTTGTTTTTTATTTTATTGATTTGATGTATTATATTTATAGATTTGCATATGTTGAACCAACCCTGTAACCCGGGAGTAAAACCAACTTGATCAAGGTGTATAATTTTTTTGATGTGTTGTTGAATTCTATTTGCTAAGATCTTATTGAATAGTAATGATATAGATCTAGAATTTTCTTTCTTTGTTGGATCCTTTCCTGGTTTGGGGATCAGGATGATATTGGTTTCATAGAATGTGTTGGGAAGTATTCCTTCTTTTTCTATGCTTTGGAAAACATTGTATAATATAGGTACTAGTTCCTCTTGAAAGGTTTAATAGAATTCAGATGTGAAGCCATCTGGTCTCCCTTTTAGGGAGATTTTGTTTTGTTGATGCTATTTCAGTGGTTGATATAGGTCTATTCAAGATTTCTAATTCTTTCTGGTTGAGTCTAGGAAGGTGGTGTGCTTCCACGTATTGGTCCATTTCCTTCAGATTTTCATGTTTCTGGGAATAGAGATTTTGGTAGTAATCACTGAGGATTTCTTGATTTTCTGAAGTGTCTGTTGTTATTTCTTCTTTATCATTTCTGATAGACGATATTAGAGATTTTACTTTTCTGTTTCTGGTTAGGTTGGCCAAAGGTTTATCAATTTTGTTAATCTTTTCAAAAACACCAACTTTTTGTTTCATGGATCTTCTGAATGATTCTTTTGTTTTTCAATTTCATTTAATGCTGCCCTAATTTTGGTTGTTTCTTTTCTTCTTCTGGGTTTGGAGTTGGAACGTTCTTCCTTTTCCAGTTGCTTGAGATGATCCATTAAGTTGTTGGCTTCCTCTCTTTCTGTTTTCTTAATGAAAGCTTCCAATACTATAAATTTCCCTCTTAGGACTGCCTTTGCAGTATCCCACAGGTTTCAATAATTTGTGACTTTATTATTTTGTTCCAATAGTTTGGTTATTTCTTTCTCAATATTGTCTTTGACTTAGCTATCATTCAGCCTAAGATTATTTAGTTTCCATGACTTTGTTTGAGAATGAAGATTCCTGTTGCTGTTGAGTTCAACTTTTATTCCATGGTAGTCCAAGAACATACAAGGAATAATTTCTACACTTTTAAATTTGCTGAGGTTAGACTTGTGTCCTAGGATCTGATCTATTTTTGCAGATGACCCATGGGCTGATGAGAAGAATGTATATTTAGTTTTATTAGGGTGAAGGTTCTGTAGAGGTCTGTAAAGTCCATTTGTTCTAGGGTTAAAGTCTAATATTTCTTTGTTTAGTTTCTTCCTGGAGGACCTATCCAAAACTGTCAAAGGGGTGTTAAAATTTCCAACTATTATAGTGCAGGAAGATATCAAGTTGTTCATATCCATTAGGGTCTGCTTTATGAATGAGGAGCATTCTGGTAGGGTGCATAAATGTTAATTATTGAAATCTTTTCATTTTGGGTGTTTCCCTTGACAAATATGTAGTGACCTTCCTTATCTTTCTTTATCTTTGTTGGTTTAAAGCCAATTGTACCTGCTACTAAAATTGCAACCCCTGCTTTTTTCTGGTTTCCATTTGCCTGTAATATACAAGTAATCCCTTCACTCTGAGTCTATTTTTATCCTTTAAGGTAAGGTGAGATTCTTGTGTACAACAGATATCCCATCTGAGTTTATGTATCCAGTCAGCCACTCTGTGCCTCTTTAGAGGACAATTTAAACCATTCACATTAATTGAGAGAATTGTTAAGCCTGGTTGTATTTTGGGTATCATGATTTTTGGATGTCCAGTGGACATTTTTAATCCTTTCACCACTGTGGAAGTTGGGTTTTGTTCAAAATTTTCTGGGTGAGTTTACTTTGGAGGTAGAGCTTTGCTCTGGTCATTGTGGATGATGTGCCTGAGAATATCCTGGAGAGCTGGTCTAGTTATGGCAAATTTCTTCAACATGTCTATGTTATAAAGTATTTGATTTCTCCATCACAAATGAAACTCAGTTTAGCTGAATACAGGATCCTGGGCTGGAAATTGTTTTGTTTTAGGACACTGAAGGTCAATGACCATCTTCTTCTGGCTTGAAACATTTTACTTGAGAGATCTACAGTCATTCTGATACTTCTCCCTTTGTAGGTGATGCTTTCTTACATCTGGCTGCTTGCAGAATTTTCTCCTTCTTCTTAACTGTGGCAAAGTTAATCACAATGTGTCTAGGAGATGCTTTATTTGGATTGAATCTTGCTAGGGTTCTGATACTCTCTTCTATCTGAAGTTCTGTATCTCTTGCAATGCTTGGGAAATTCTCCTCCCAAATCTCTTGGAGTAGAGAATCTTTACCTTTAGGAACATCCTCTTCTCCTTCAGGAATTCCTATAAGATGAATGTTTGATCTTTTGGAGTGATCCCACAACTCTCCCAGGGAATGATCAGTTTTTACTCTCCATTTGTCTGCCTCTTTGAGTGTTTGGGAACATTCAAAAGCTTTGTCTTCAGTTTCAGAGATCCTTTCTTCTGCCTTGTCAGTTTTATTACTGAGGGATTCTACTGTGTTTTGAAGCTCCTCGAATAACTTTTTTGTTTCCTTGAGCTCTGCTATATCTTTTCTCATTATGTCCATACCTTTGGTGACTTGGGCTTTGAATTCATTAATTTCTTGAGATAACTTAGAACTACTCTTTAGAATTCAATTTCTATCTTTTCTTCCATTCTTTTTATCTTACTTGCAATCCGTATTCTGAATTCAGTTTCTGTCATTGCTGCCATTTGTTTCTGCATGGCATCTTCAGTTGTATCCCCTTTGTCATTTCTTGGGGGGAGGATGATCTACTCTGGCTATGCATGTTGCCAGAGTTCTTCTGCTGGGTCGGCACCATGTTTATTTTCCACTGTTTGGTTATTAGACCGGTAGGGTGAGATTGAATTGGGGTTCCCAGGTAGTAGAGATAGCACTTTACCAAAGCACGAGGCTTTGTAATTGTGGCTTGTCTCCTACAACCTTACAAAGGCCTCTTTCAGAGTTTTAGCCAGAGACTCTGAGGATCTACTCAGTGAGATAGTGCAAGCTAGCTCTATTTGATGTCAGCCAACCTCTACCCTATCCTAAGAACCCACAGTATTAGGTTTAAATCTCAACTGTGAGGAGATACAAACAGCTGCAGTGCCCAGCCCCCACCCTTCAGTTCTTTTCCACTATAGAACTCGAAAGTCAACCTTAGAATGTTCCCAAGTGGACAGCCCCTGACACAGGTTCCAAACAAATTGTCTCAGGCAGTGCAAAGCCTGCCCGATAGAGAGGGATTCAAGGGTCTCCAGCAGCACAATTAGAGCCAGTAATTCCCCACTCCCACCCACCAGACTCCACACTGTTGTTCACTCTCTGCTCACAGGCTCAGCTGGAGCCAGGGGCCACCCCCCCACCCACCAGTCTCAGTCCACATCCAGCTAGCCTCTCCTTCCCAGACCAGTTGGGGTCAGGGGACTATGCCCCCACCTGCCAGTCTCAGTCCACTGCCTGGCAAGCCTATGTTCACAGGCTCTGTTGCAGTCAGGACACTGGCACTGCCCTCCAGTCTCAGTCCACACACAACTAGCCTCTGCTTGCCAGATCAGTTGGAGGCAGGGACCATGCCCCCGCCTACCAGTTTTAGTCCACCTCCTGGAAAGCCTATTTTAGCAGGCTCTGTTGTTGTCAGGGCACTGGGTCCCACCCTTCAGTCTCAGTCCACACACAGCTAGCCTCTGCTTGCCAGACCAGTTAGAGGCAGGGGACCATGCCCGCACCTACCAGTCTCAGTCCACTGCCTGGCAAGCCTCTGTTCACAGGCTCTGTTAGAGTCGGGGCACTGCACTCCGCTCGCAGGTCTCAGTCCTCACTTGGTAAGCCTCTGCTTGCCAGCCCCGCTAAAGACAGTGGGCCACACCCTTGCCCTCAGGTCTTATTTCACACCCACCCAGTAAGCCACTGCTCGAGGGTTCTGTTAGAATCAGGGGATCACATCCTTGCTCTCAGGGTGCAGTCCATGCCTATCAAGCCTCTGCTGGCAGCCCCAGCAGGGGCTAGGGACTAGCCATGTCTGCTGAACTCAGTCCACACTGGGCAACCATTCTCCCACTGTGGGTGCCGTCAGAGCTGGGGGCTCTGCACCCCATCCCAGACACAGACACAGGCACAGCCAGAACCGAGGGTCAACACTACCACTAGCCAGGCATAGTCATAACCAGGGGACTTGCTCCTCCTCCCACCAAGTGTCCCTTTCTTCCAACACCCTCTTTCTTCCCTGTTAGTCACAAATTCCATCCTAATGGTTGGCAGTCCACACTATGCCCAGTTCTCTCAGGACAAGACCAACACTCTGTGCTCTGCAGGGGGAAGAACTTCAGACCTCCATGCTAGGGGGAAGGGTGGACTGGGAGTATGGACTTGTGGAGGAAAATATCTGTTCAATTTTATGCCTGGCTGGGTGGTGTCTAGGTTCATAAGTGGGACCTCCCTGAGAAAGAGACCTGGATTTTAGCGGCTCTCTCCAGCAAGGTAAAATGAGAGGTCTTTTGTTCCCTGCTTATTTGCAGATAGCCTGCAGCAGGGTCCCCTGCTTGGGGAGGGGTCTTCCATTCTCTAGTCAATAGGCTTTGTACCTGTAACTTGGTTTCTTGAACGCTTTTCCTTGGAGTTACTGCTTGCCGAACTTCTTTCTTGGCTCAGCTCCCGGTCTTTGGCTTCATAGAGTTCGATTCTGTCCAGTTTTTCTTCCTCTGCTCAGGAGCCTCTGCTGAGGGTTGCTAATAGTCGGCCATCTTCCCAGAATTCCCCTGCTAAGCTATTTTTAGATGCTTTATACTTACCCTTTAAAAAACAGGTAATTGTCTGATTAGGTAAACTACTTTAGAGCACATAAAAACATAGAAAGCAAACCAATATGTGTTTTTTCCAAGGATTATATAATATTTATACCAAAACTAAATGACAGTATGCCAATAATCATCCATGCAAAGATTTTAAGGTATTAGCAAATCAAATCTAGTAGCATAGTAAATAATCCACCGTGACCAACTAGACCTACATGACATTAAAATTTACTGTATTAGTATAGGACAGTAGGAAACACTAGATGACAGGAACATCTCTATAGGCAGAGGAGAAAGAGGAAGAGGAAAGAACTTTTTAGCTATCATTTCCTTCACTTGATTAAGGGCATTTTCTACAGACCCCATGGCAAGAATCATATTTAATGATGAAACTTTGGAAACCTGGTTATTAAAGACACCACTTTTTGCCCAGCTGTTTGTCAAAATTTTAAAAGATGGGTAATATATGATAGTGAGGATGTGCGAAAATTGTACCCTTTATTAAACCAGTGGTAGAGTAAACAAGAATAGCCCCCATAGAGAACAATTTGACAGTATCTACTCAACATTTAAATCCACATACCCTTGGACTCACTCTTTCATTTCTTCCAATTTTCCGCTAAAGAGTATGTTCAGTATCAAATGTGTAATAAAAAGTAAGGATAAACACAGGGCTGGCTTCTAGGTGATGCTGGTGCTGCCCCCACCGCTGCTGCCTCGGAACCCTGGCCTGGGGGGCGGTGGGGCCACGTATGGGGCCCCCGCCCCCCGGAGCTGCCAACACCGCCGCCGCGCTACGCACAGATTCCCCTGGGATGACGTGAGCGCTGCCCCAGCGATGGACCCATCTGTGACACTGTGGCAGTTTCTGCTGCAGTTGCGGAGAAAGCGAGGCAATGGCCACATCATCTCCTGGACCTCACGGGATGGTGGTGCGTTCAAGCTGGTGGGTGCAGAGGAGGTGGCCTGGCTGTGCGGGCTGCGCAAGAACAAGACCAACATGAAGTACGACCAGCTCAGCTAGGCTTTGCGGTACTATTATGACAAGGTCATCCTGACCCCACCTGAGGCCCAGAACCTGGAATCCGGAGAGTTGAACGTGGAGCAGGGTTTGGGCCGGACTTGGCCTCCAGAAGTGAAAGTGGGAGAGTTGGACGTAGAGGCGGAGGCAGGGTTTGGGCCGGAGGCAGTCAAAGCTGAGCCAGAAGGCATTCCTGCCCGGCTGCCTGCGGTGGTAATGGAGACTACGGCACCCTGGGGGCCCTGGCAGCGTCCAGCACTGAGATCGTCCAGCCACAGGAGGGCCGGAAGCCCCGGGACCTGGAGCTTCCACTCAGCCCGAGTCTGCTGGGCCCCGATCGGACTCCGGGGTCGGGGACTGGCTCTGGTCTGCAGGCCCCTGGGCCAGCACTGACCTGCTCCCTACGCACACGTTGGCCTGGGGCTGCTGACGCCCAGCTCACCGCCTCCCAGCATTCACTTCCGGAGCACCCTGAGTCCACTGCACCCCGTAGCCCAGCCAAGCGCTCCTTCCAGTTTCCGTCCAGTGGCAGCGCCCAGGTGCACATCCCCTCCATCAGCGCGGACGGCCTCTCCACCCCCGTGGTGCTCTCCCCAGGGCCCCAGAAGCCATCCACTACCACCACCACCCGCGTCGGAGGTCCCTCCATCCGTGCCCCTGAACTTCTCTCCAGCCACCTTCTCAAGGAGAAACAAAGTTCATGACAGACTTCCGCTGTGGCGTGCTGGGGTGGGGATTCTCGGAAAGAAGGATCTCAGTAACTCCTCCAGAAAACACACAACTTCGTCTTCTTCGTCAGTCCCCTGGTCCTTTACACGCCTCCTACTCCGGGGGTGGGGGCGGTTTGTTTATTTACTTTTTGAAGGCCACTGGGAGGAGCCTGGCCCAACCCTTTTAGGGGGGTGGTTAGGACATTTCCCCACACACACATTTTTCCCCCTAGACAAGACAATCTGGGTCTGGCTTGAGGACCTTTCTTTCTTTCTCAGCCTGCCCTTGGGGAGATGAGGGAGCCTATCTCCATTTTGGGGTGTGTGGAAGAGATAGTTTGTTTGGTTTTATTATTCCTGGCCATACTCGAGGTTCTAGGAAGAATTTGTACCACTTAATGGATTGGGAGTCTTGTCCAAAGAAGAATAATATCCTTGGAATAGGAATTCCCACCTCCCCAACCTTTCTCTCAGAGAGCTTGTCCCTTTTTGAACCTACTTTTGGCCAGGGAGGAATGCTCCTTTCTTCTTCTCCCCCCTGAGAAGCCATTCTTACCTCTGCCAAACTCCCTGGAGTCCTGTCCATTACCTCCCAATGGAGGGGTTTGGGGGGGAGATGGTCCCCGCCTGGGGGGCCCCTCCAACCAGTACTCCAGCTCTCCCTGTCTCTCACCCTCTCCCATTTTGATAGTCTAATCTATTTTTAAATGGGGCTTTTCAATAGGAGAGAGGAGGCTTCTCTTCCTATATCTGATGGGGTGGGTGGGAAGGAAGAGATTTGGGGGTGAATCTTCCTGCCACCCCCAAGTGTTTATTTTTGATGCCAAATGTGTATTTTCAGCTCCCCCCTCTAAGCCCCCAATTTCCTGCGGGCGAGTACAGAGGACCTTTAAGTGTCCCTGGAGTTGGGAAGGAGGAACAGGGACACAAAGCCTGTCCCGGAGGGGGTGGGTTCAGAAGACTCCTGGGCACACCTCCTGTCAGCACCTGCCCAGCCCAGGTCTAGGGACCTGGGAGTCGGTGATTTGGGGAACAGTGCTATACTCATCTCCGTTATTTTACTTCCCCCAAATGGACCTTTTTTTCTAAGAGTCCCAGAGAATGGGGAATTATTCCTATAAATATGTATTTTTAAAGGTGAAAAAAAAAGTGAGGATAAATAATTCAATAAAAATGGGCAAATTATCCAAATAGACATTTCTCAAAAGACATACAAATGACTAAAAGTGTATAGAAAAAGGTCCACACCACGAATCATCAGGGAAAGGTAAGTCAAAACCACAACGAGATTTTATTTCACCCCAGTTACGATGTCTGTTATCAAAAAGAGAAAGAAAATAACAAATGCTGGTGAGAATGGAGAGCCCAGGAGTTCTAAGGGGTTGCAGTGAGCTGTGATTGGGCTTCTATACTACAGCCTGGGCAACAGAGTAAATAAAAGATTGCCTCTGAACAAAAAAGTCCCTATCTATTAAAAAAAAAAAAAATGAATGAAATCTTGGAAATCACACTAACATGGATGGATGAGCTTGGAGGGCATTAGGTTAAGTGAAATAATCCAGGCACAGAAAGATATTTACCACATGTTCTCACTCATGAAAGTTAAAGAAGTTGATCTCATAGCAGAAGAGACAGAGTAATGGTTACTAAAGAGTGGGAAGTATTGAGGGGACGGAAGGAACAGGTAGAGGTTGGTTAATAAGATACAAAATGAAAACAAGATAGGAGGAATAAGTTCCAGTGTTCGATAGTATTGTGGGGCAACCATGGTTAACACTTTTTGGGTTTTTTGAGACAGTTTCATTTTGTCCTCCTGGGTAGAGTGCCTTGGCATCATAGCTCACAGCAACCTGAGCTCAAACTCTGGGGAACTCAAGTGATTCACCCTCCTTGGTCTCCCACTGTGCCCACCCAACAATAATTTATTATAAATTTTCAAATAGCGAAAAGAGAGGATCTTGAATTTTTCCAACACAAAGAAATGATAAACGTTTGAGGTGATGGATATGCTAATAACCTTGATTTAATCATCACACATTGTATACATGTACCCTGTAATATATGCAATTATTATATGTCAATTGAGAGTAATGAAAAGAATAAGTAAGATAAAACAGGACAAATAGACTTCCTAATTGGGTATAAGAGTTTTAAATAATTAAGAGGCACAAAACCACCACTTTGTATGCTTTAGAGTGATTATTGTTTAAAAGAAAAAAAGGAAAATAAGTATTTAGCAAGGATATGGGGAAATTGAGACTCTTGTGTAAGATTTTTTGGTGGGAATGTAAAATGATATGGCCACCATGGCAGTTCCTCAGAAAGATGAATATAAAATTACCACAGGATCCATCAATCGCACTTCGGAATATATACCAAAAAAAGGCAAAAGCAGCAACTTGAACCTGAAAGCAGTATTTGTGTACTCATGTGCATAGGCCAGGCACGGTGGCTCCCAACTATAATCCTAGCCTCCGGGAGGCCAAGGCAGGCTCCTTAAGCTCAGGAGTTAGAGACCAGCCTGAGCAACAGTGAGACCTCATCTCAAAAGAAAGAAAGGAAGGGAGAGAGGGAGGGAGGGAAGGAAGATGAGAACAATCCAAGTATCTATTGACAGATGAATAGATACGTAAACTGTGGAGTATCCATACAGTCAAATATTAATCAGCCTCATAAAGGGAATAAATTCTGACATGCTATAACATGCATGAACCTTGAAAACATGTTAAATAAAATAAACCAGTCACCAAAAGACAAAAAAAATCTAAGATTCCACTTAGAATGAGGAAGAGTAGTCACATTCACAGAGACAAGAACTGGGATGGTGGTTTCCAGGAGAGTGGAGGGGGAATAGACAGTTATTATTTAGGGACAGAGTTTCTGTTTAGGATGATGAAAAAGTTCTGGAAATGTATGGTGGTGATGGTTGTCCAACACCCTGAATGTACGCATTGGGAATGAATGCCATGAATTATATACCTAAAAAGGGTTACAACAGTAACCTTTGCATTATGTATATTTACCACAATAAAAGAAATTGTTTAAGTTATAAAACATTTTTACTTCCGTAAATAAACATTCTGGGAACCCAGGAGAAAGTCAAAACAAGATAGTGTGGTTGAAACACAGCTTCACGGGGCCACCAGGTTTGGGGGCTGCACACCCGGCCTCTGGCTGTCACCAGGGTGGCTTGAGATTGGTACAGTCTAGATGCAGGGGTCTTCAGCCACTCCCTGGGAGGTCCGTGGCCCAGGTCCTTCATCATGTCATTCTTTCCACTATAGGAGCAGCAAGCCTTTCACTGGCACCTCCACCATTCCCCCTGTGAAACTCACACTGTGACTAGCATACTTGGTAGACCCTAGGCCACTGATGGACGTTTTTCCAACCTAGTAAAATGCAAAGGGCACAGTCTGAGGTGTCATATCCAGATTCAAATCCTGGTCCTTTTTCTATGCTGACTGAATTAGCAAGTCCTGCGTTTCTGACACATTTTGGAGATGCCAAATGAGCAGGTGGCAACGTGCCCTGTTCCACAGAATACTGAGGGATGTAACAGTTCTCTTAAAAGTTTTAGCCAGCAAACATTATACTTGTCATCGGGAGAGAAGAAAATGTGCAGCTATCTCAATCTTTCCTAAACATTTTTTTTCGTCTTAATCTGGAAGCCAGGTGGTCCTAGGTCACCCATCTACACCCTGGCTTCATTTATACAGTCTACACCTGCAGAGAAGCCTCCTGTATGAACCTGGGACTCACTCCCTCATCTCCCAGAACCAGGTGGCACTGCCCAGAATGGAATGGGAAGTGTCGCCTTAGCACAGCTAGTCTTGGGATGGGACTAACAGGGGCCCAACTCTCACGGGAACCCTTCTCTAAGGCTGTCTCACCCAACCCCTTCTTGGATATCTGAAAATTAAAACTTTTTCAAGGCTGCATCCCTCACAGTCCCCACTGGATCACTGGGCAGTACCCCAGGTGGCAGCCATGCACTCAGGGAGAAGAGCCGTGACATTCAGACCCAGGTCATGAGGAACATTTCTCCATGGGCAGAGTTTCTTCTGGAGCACATCCTATACCAGGCGAACCCTTGGTGAGTTGAATGTCACCACTGCTGGGCCTCACTGGCACGGCTTCTTCCTGCAGGAGGATCCACCTTCCACAGACCATGCCCTGGTCGTGGTTCACCTGAAGCTGGATGGCTTGAACTGAAACACCCCACTATTGACAAAATAATGCTGCCACTTATGTTGTTTATCATCTGACTCTACTCCGATGAAGGTTGACAAGAGATGGTGATGGTTTGGATTTTCACCAGGAAGCCACATGGTAGCATTTCACGGGCATGTCCCATGGCTCTTGGCTGGCCCTGGGTCCAGTCCTAGAAGACGGGGGGTGGGGGGGTGGCAGGTGCTGATTCATCTGATTAAACGCATAGCAGACAGGAGATTTTTAACAAAACTGCCAAATCATTCATTTACATTGAGGGGTGCCTTTCAAGGGGCAATATTAAATGATTCCCCAGGAGGATTTCTGGGTGGAGTTTACAGAATGCCAAGTCATTAGAGTGGAGCCTCAGGTTGTCAGATGGACACTCAGAGAGAGAGCTGGGGGGAGAGCTCCAGCCTCCAAGCAGAGGAGCCCTGCGCAGGTGGAGCCCCAATCCAGCACTGTCCCCTTAGACCTAATGGATAAATCTAAACAACCACCTGGGCTTCCTCTTTCCATGACATGGGGTTTCCACCCTTATGTTTAATAGTGACCCCTCCTTTTTAATGTACTATGATACATGTTGCTAATATATTAAATAAACCAAAATAGTAGTTTACAAGTACAAATGTTTTTTTATGTACTCAGCTGTGACAAGACAGGGTAAAATTATTAACTTGGAGGGTTGCACAGCCTTCATGCTCCCCAGCTCTCAGCCAAAGGATGAAAGCCAAAGGACTAGATTTCCAAAAGAGAAAGGAAAGAAAAAGAAAGCAATGAGGATGGGGCCAGAGTATGCTCCATACAGGACGCCGTGTGTCAGGGACCTCATTGTGGCTAAAGCTGGAGTTGGACTCTTGCAGTGAGGAAGGAGCAAGGTGTGAGATAATGAACCAGAGAAGTGGCCATTCCCCTGGGCTGTCCGAGTATTGAAGGGTAAAAATGCATGTGGAGATTTTAGTAAAAGTCACTGGAGGCCAAACACTTCATTGTTTGGAAAGGTGTAACTAACATTGGGAATGACTATCTGACTTGGGTTTCTTTAAGCATGACATATATCTGGGCCAGGACAATGACGGGGTGATAGTTTAAATTGAAGTTATGGTGGATGGGTTTATATCAGCTTTATTTTCCCATTTATTTTTGTATTTTTCCTAGTTGGAGCAATTAAGGAAATTGTGATTCGCAGAGACAATTAACTGCAAGTGTTAATAGTTGTGAATAACTTTGTCACACAAAAGCTCTATTCTAGGGTTTGCATTACATGAGTCAACTTGTTGGTGAGATCCAATGTGTGAGTAGATGGTCACATGGAGTGTGTGTGGGAGAGAGGAGAGAGAAGGAGGAAGAAAGAGCAGAGCATGTGTGCAGGAGAGAGAATAAAAGGGAAGAGGGGGCATGTGGGAGAGAATGAGAGAGAAAGAGGGTGAGAAAGAGGAGAGGGGAGAGCATGTGTGTGGCTTTTAAGACATGAAATTGAATCAAATATTTGGGAATCTCCCACTGACGCCCCTCTGCAGGCTGCTGTCCTGCCTCACCCTCCTCTTCCCCTGCTCTGCTCTGAAGTGTTGCCTGATCTCAAACTGACAGGCAAGCCCAATGTTCACTTGGATTTAATCACCCACCCTATGTTCAAAGATCTTAATGATTTAGGTTTGGAGAGAGGTTGTGTTAGCTTCCTGGGGCTGCCACAGTTACTACAAACTTGTTGGTGTAAAGCAACAGAATTTTATTCTCTCAAGGTTTGGGAGCACAGGTTCCAACTCAAAGGGTCCCAGGGCCATGTTCACCTCCAGAGGCACTGGGGGAGATTTTGGCCCTTGCCTTTTCCAGCTTCTGGCTGCTCCTAGTGTTCCTTGGGGCTGTGTCACTCTAATCTGTGCCTCTGTGGTTGCATGGCCTATGTCTCCTATCTCTAATGAAGACACTTACTGAATTCAAGGCCCACCCAGGTAATCCTGGATGCTTTACTCTCAGATTCCTAACTTGATTACATCAACAAAGACCCATTATCCGGCTCGGCATCTGTGGCTCAGCGGGCTAAGGC
>CAUYON010095680.1:0-16051 GCA_963573935.1 Arctocebus calabarensis
GTTGGTGGGCATTTCGGCAGTTTCCACATTTTAGCAATTGTAAACGAGCTGCAATAAACTGTCTAGTGCAAGTGTGCCTGTGGTAAAAGGATTTTTTTTTCCTCTGGGTAGATACCTAGCAATGGGATTGCAGGATCAAATGGACGGTCTACTTTTACCTCTTTGAAGATTCTCCATAATTTTTTCCAAAAAGACTGTCCTAGTTTGCAATCCAAGTAATAGTTATAAGGGTTCCCTTCTTTCTATACACTCACTAGCACCTGCAGCCTTGGGACTTTGTGATGTGGGCTATTCTCAATGGGGTTAGGTACTAACTCAAGGTGATTTTGATTTATATCTCTCTGATGCTTAGGGACAATGAACGTGTGTTTGTGGGCCATTCTTGTGTCTTCTTGGGAGAAGGTTCTGTTCATTTCTCTTGTGCAGTGATTTAATTGGATTGTTTGCTCTTTTCTTGTTGATTTGCTTGAGTTTTCTGTACTTTGTCAGATTCATAACATGCAAATATCTTCTCCATTTTAAAAGTTGTCTATTTGTTTTTTATTGTTTCCTTAGCTGTGCAGAAGCTTTTAAGCTTAATCAGGTCCCATTTGTTTATTTTCAATGTTGCTGCAACTGCCAATAGGGTCTTCTTCATAAAATCTTTCCCCAGGCATATACCATTAAGAGTTTTTCCCATTCTTTCTTTTAGAGTTTTTGTTGTTTTGTGTCTTAGATTTAAATCTTCTATTCACCGGGAGTCAATTTTTTGTAAGTGGTGAAAAGTGGGAGTCCAGTTTTAGTCTTTTACATGTGGCTAACCAGTTCTCCCTGTGCCATTTATTAAATAGGGATTCTTTCCCCCAGTGTATGCTTTTATTTGGTTTATCAAAGATCAGATGGCAACATAGGGCTGTTTTCATCTCTAGGTTTTCTGTTCTGTTCCATAGATTTATGGATTAGTCTACATACAGCAAAATTGCATATCCCTCTGTTAGGGTTCATTTTATTAGCTACAGTAAGAGATACATGTTCCTTCCGATAGCCAGCTGGGTGCTGTATCACTTCTTCTTGATGAACTCTCCCTGCTCACACAATTTTCTCTGGAATCTTAGGGTTTGGTAGAGAGTTTTTTTGTGTGTGTGTGGTTTTGGCCAGGGCTGGGTTTGAACCCGCCACCTCTGGCATATGGGACTGGTGCCCTACTCCTTTGAGCCACAGGCGCCGCCCCTGGTTGAGAGCTTTTGTGGATTAAAAATAGTTCATCTGACAGATGCATTTGAATCATTCCTGTCCACTCCTTTTCTTCCCCCCCCCCACTTCTCAGCTGATCTGAGCTGCTTCCTGGTCCCACCGTGTGGGAAGGAGGATGCAAGTTCCTATTAGCTCGAAACATGTAGACAATTCTACAACTTCTGGTGAGCATCTTTTTGTTTTCTCTGTTTCCTTTTTCCTCAGCAGTGTGCAAAACTTGTTGTTATTATTATGCAGTATTCTTCAGCATATTATTCAGTATTCAGTAATCCTCTTCTAATTTCACATTAGAAATAATGTCATGAATTGGGCAAGTGTGAGGCACCAAGAGAAAAAAAATTTGGTTCCTTTAAAAAAATGTGATTTGTTGGAAATGTTAAGAACACATCTTGGGAATCACAGTGCTCCATATTCTTTTTTTATAGTTTACAAATATTTCTTTTTTTTAATTTAATTTTCCATTAAATCATAACTGTATACATTTATGGGGTACAATGTGATGATTGGATTTACAGTGTGGAATGCTTAAATGTTAAACCGGTTAACCTAGCCATCACCTCAATTATTTTTTTGTGGTAAGACATTTATGATTTATTGTCAGTTATTTTGAAGTTTACCCTTGCATTGTGCACGTTAGGTGAGATCCCACGAAATGAGATCCTCGTCCTCCCACAATCGCCCTGCCCACTCCGCTCCCCTCCCTCCTCTCCCCTCCTTCTTGAAAGGCTCCATTTTCTTCATGCAAGACTCTTACCTCTTTCTCGCCAGAGTGGTCCTAACTCACTGCCCTGCCTCTGCCATCCCGCATGCTGGTAAGCATCAATGGCAACGTCAGAAAGCAATCTGGGCCCGGGGCAATTGATTTCTGAAAAAAGAGCATGAGTTCCTATTTGCTTATAGTGCCTGAAACACCTGGGACTGCCCTGCCATTATAGCCAGTGTTATCGTTATTTCCTACCAGTACTCCAGAATATCTTGGGATAGAGAACACAAGAAATTACATTTCAGATGGGGTCATGCCTTTTCCTCTTCTCCTTTAGAAAGGTTTCTCGAGTATGGTGTGGGGTTTTTCACAGGAAATTCACTGGGGCCCTGCTCTGGACCGTGACCCTGTGTAGCGGAGTGGCATTTGGCACAACACAGGCTTCTGTTGGGCTCTGTCCGCTGGGGTTCGTGACTCATACACTAGAAGGTCTTCATTACAATGCTTAGTTGCCACTGGCACAGATGGAGTGACATTATATGATGTGGCCTTAAGTTAATGGAGAGTGATTTTTAAAAAAACAAGCAGAATAGAAGTTGTACATCTAAATGAGGGTTGTGCCCTTCAAAAATTGTAGCACGGAAAACAATGCGTTTAATCCATTGGCGCTTTCCTGAGCCAAGCATTGTTGTAACTTCTGATTTGAAGTTGCCTTTGGGGCCTGTGGCACATTAAAAACATATTTATGAAATTGTTTATTGGGTTCTTTTCCTGATTATAAAAGTTATATAGGTTTGGTGAAGAAAGTTTAAAAAGTACAGGAAAACACAATAAAAAAATCCATATTCTTGGCACCCCCTGAGATGTCTTTTGTCAAAACTGATGCATATCTTCTTGGTAATTTTATGCATCTGCAAATGTGGATGCATATATTTACACACTGACATGTACGCATGTTTATTTATTGAATTAGAGCAATTATCTTTTTACTGGCTTCTTGTTTGTTATTTAGGCTGGGTATCAACGTGTTGTGGCACGTTACTTCCGACATCCTCAGCGGTCCAACGGTTCTTTAAGTGGGTAGATTTTATTTTTGGAAATAGGCAGAGTCATTTAGAGCCAAAACTAAGTATCTCCACTATTAAACTAACTAATGTGTTTTGGAAAAACAAACAAACTTATGTGAGAAGAGTAATAAATTCAGTTTTCTTAGGTGGATTTATCTGACTTAATGTTGTATCCAAGAGCAGAGTTCCATAAATGTTCTAAGCCATGGTAAATCATTGGCTTAAGTGTATGGATTTCAAAGGTGAATAATTTGAAGCAGAAGGCACTCTTTTAAGAGTATGTGTAAAACTTCTGAATTTAAAGGAATATGTATCACTCACTGTAAAGCAAGGAAAGATATTTTCTTACATAGTCTTGGAGCATCGTGTTGTAAGTGGAATGGTGACCAGGTAGCATTCTGACTTTTTTGAAAACTGTCCTTTGGTCTTGGCTCCTGTAGCTCAAGCAGCTAGGACTCCAGCCACATATACCAGAGCAGGCAGGTTTGAATCCAGCCAGCCAAACAACAATGACAACTACAACCAAAAAATAGCCAGGTGTTGTGGTGGGTGCCTGTAGTCCCAGCTACTTGGGAGGCTGAGGCAAGAGAATTGCTTAAGCCCAAGAGTTTGAGGTTGCTGTGAGCTGTGATGCCACAGCACTCTAACCGGGGTGACAGCTTGAGGCTCTGTCTCAAAAAAAAAAAAGAAAAAGAAAACCGTCCTTTCCTGGATGCTGAACCTTGCTCAACTTGGCAGGAATATTTGTTCTGATAGGTAGTATTGCTCCTTATTTCATGAACATTAGCTGGGGTAAGTCCTCTTGTACTTTGTGTAGAGGTCTGGCATTTTTTTTTGTTTTTGCCTGAGGCAGTCAGAAAGATGAGCTGAGGAGGGCTGTAGTTTTCCCAATAGTACCAGTTAAGTGCTTTGCCACTTATCCATTCTAAAATAATGAAGTTGTGAATAGATTAATTAATATGTATTAATAATTAAATGCACCAGATTTGCTTTATAAAAGAAGACAGGATCCATCAATCAGGACCCCGAATGTTACCATCCTGTGACCATCCACCAGCTGGGATCTGTTCCACTGAGGCTGGTCTCCTTGCTGACCTCCTGGATAGTTACTGAGACTCTAGCAGGCCAGACAGGACTTTATCAATGCAGACATATTGGTAGCCTCTCACACATCATGAATGATGATTTAACACCAGAAATTAGTACCTTGGTCCCAGCCTTGCCAATCCCTATTTTGTCTCCAACAAGTGTAGATAGATATAGATGTTTGGGGACAATGAGAGTCATGAGCTGACTTGGCTCTGGAATTCTACTCAAAGAAGATAAATTACTCTTTTCTCACTCAGCTATTAGATTTTCTATAGAGTCTCTTAACCAGTTCTCTGATTCTAAGACTCCTTTGGTTTCTCTTCATGAGGCTTGTATTTGTGGGGATCCAGAGCCAACTAACATTTATGGAATCCCTTTTATGTAGCAGAGAAGGTGAAAGGCCGTTTTACAAGGGTTCCCATTTTATTCCTATGCAATTCCAGTTGTCAATGGAAGAATGGAATTGAGATTCAGCGGGAATTAGTAGCTGGCCCAAGGTTATACCTTGATTACTGAGGGAGGTGGGATTTAAATCTAAGTCTTAGGATTTTAAGCCTCGGGGTATATTCCACGTTGCTTTGCTTACATCATACATCTTCTCATCTTCTATCTCTCATTCATCTATTCGATACATGTACAGATGCATGTATATATGTATTTATTATTGTCTCCTCCCATGAAAATGTAAGCTTTGTCTTGGCCACGCTGTGTTTCTGACACCTAGAACTATATACCTTGCATGTAGTAGGTACTCAATAACTGTTTGGTACTATGTTGTGTTAAAATCCTGGCTTAGCCATTTGTTAGCTGTGTGACTCTGAGCAAGTAACTCAACCTCTCTGTGCCTATACTCTCATTTTGCTGGTTGTTGTAAGGATTACATTGCTCAGAATAGAACTTGGTTCATATAAAGTGCTTAATAAGTCATTACTGTTTTTTTTTGTTTTTTTTTTGAGACAGAGCCTCAAGCTGTCACCCTGGGTAGGGTGCCGTGGCATCACAGCTCACAGCAACCTCCAACTCCCGGGCTCAAGTGATTCTCCTGCCTCTGCCTCCCAAGTAGCTGGGACCACAGGCACCTGCCACAATGCCCGGCTATTGTTTGGCAGGCCCAGGCTGGATTCGAACCCGCCAGCTCGTGTGTATGTGCCTATGGCACCTTAGCCGCTTGAGCCACAGGCGCCGAGACTCTTGTTATCTTTTGAATGAAATAAAATATTTGAGTGACCACCCTGTGCTAGACGAGAGATAGAGCAGTCAACAAAACTTTCACTGTCCCAGTCCTCATGGAAGTAAAGTTTGCCAGAATCCCAGGTTCCCCCTCAAGTCTGATTGGTCAGAGAGATAGCAGATGACCTTTTCTAAACCAATCACTAGCAAGGGGAATAGAATTGCCCTATTGGCTTGGATGGATCAAGATTCATTCCTTGGGGCTGGGGCCAGCCTTCCATAAACCTGTGGTTCCTTGATAATACAACAAAATTGAGCTTATTTAGCTTGCATTTTAGTGGACTTACAAAAGTGTTTTAAGCATTTTCTTTCTATTTTCTGCAACAAGTTTCTCTTATTAACTTGATGATGGGGTAGCACTATGTGGGAGTTAGGTTGGGGTAGGTTGGGTAAAAGGGAGAGAAACATGAGATCTCACACTTTCATGTAAGGAATTCCCCTTTTGATGTAGAAATCTCTTCCACTCAGGTGCTGCTTGAACGCTGCATGGACAAGGAGCTTTGTATCTCCCACAGCAGCTTTTTGGTTGGAAATTTAATCTTCTATCCCTTTATTTTCTCTCTAAGCTTCTAGTAAAGACAACTCCTTGGCTGGGTACAATGGCTCACACCTATAATTCCAGCACTCTGGGAAGCTTAAATGGGTAGATTGCTTGAGCTCAGGAGTTGGAGACCAGCCTGAGCAAGAGTGAGACCCTTTCTCCACTAAAAATAGAAAACTTAGGTGGGCAGTCTCTTGTCCCATCAGGAAGCTGAGGCATGGGGATCACGTAAGCCCAAGAATTTGAGGTTGTTGTGAGCTATGATGACACCAAGGCACTCAACCCCTAACTGACAAAATCTGACTCTGTTTCAACAACAACAACAACAAAAGGACAATTCTGTGATGTCCCGTGTCCCTCATCTTTCCTCTATACACCTTTAGTCCAACCTATACTAACACTCTACTCATTCCTTAATTCCCTGGCTCCATTGCCTGAACCCCTAAACCCAAGCTTGATCTGTTCAGTCACAAATGCCTGCTGAGTCCACTGTGGGAACAGCGTTACAGTATTATCATCTGCTTATTTTGTCTTAATTTACTTGTTTCATGTGCCTGGACTCTGCACCTCCCTGTATTTCAGGCTCCAAGTCCCACATGCCTCTCCAAATCTGCATTCCTGACTCTCAGCTTGTTTTGACTAAATGTAACTCAAGGGCTGGTTCTCTACTCTGCTTTGTAGTCTCTTCTACCCCAGGATAACACAGACTGAAAGGCCCAGGGGAGTTTATGTATCCCCCAGTTTTCATTTAACCGTCTCTGTCCAAGGGAGGATGATCAAGGTAGAACTGAGATTTGCTCAGTCACTCCTTCATCAGACATGGTACTGAACTTGTGTTTCTCATCTCCCCCCTCCTCCTAACTCACCAGGACTTTATACTGAGCCATTCCTGGCCCTTGGAGGCAGAGATATTGTGGCTGACCCACATTCTTGTTTTCTGGTGCTGCAGACGGGTTTCAGTGCATTTTCCATGCTTCTTCCAGATCCTCTGAATGGCCATTGATGTGCGTTTTAGAGGTGGGTTGGGGTGACAAGTGCAGTCTAGCCCCCAACACTGAGCCAAGCTCCTCAGCTTGTACAGGTCTGTGCCCCGGGCCTGCTGCTTCAACTCTTTAGCCCCCCAAATGAAGAGCATCCTTTTACCCTGCCCACTTTCCTTGGGTCCATCTGGCATGCAGCACATTGGTGTGGCATGGCAGTGTCACCTGCTAAACCAGAAAGGAAAAAGCTCTCTTGTCATAGACTGGCTTCATGCCTTGTTTACAGTATATTTTTATCTCACTTTCAATTTTACTTTTTTCTTTTTTCCTCCATTTCTGAAATTTAAATATTGGATGTCAGTTCAGTTATTTTTATGACAATCCTCTCTTTCCCTTCCAGAAACAGAAAGAGAAAGAAATGCAAAACCCACTGGGGCATCTGTCTCCCACTTTTAATTAGTCTCTTTTCCTCTTGCATGGCACTAGCAGTAGTACTGGCAGGGTGTTTTGTTCTAACTGGGGCCAGCCCCTCACTGTTACTTCTCCCTCCCAACCTCCAGGGGTCTCCAGTGCTCCAGGACACCCCCCACATGGTCCTGCCGAGGTCCCACAGGACAAGGTCTCAGGGAGGAGCCTGAGCCTTTCTTTGAATTAGATGGACAAAAGACTGATCCTGCAGTGTGAGTTTTATTTTCTGTTTCTTAATTGACTGTAGACAGACTCATCTGATTAATAGTTTCCCTTAAATGAGAACAACCTCAAAATACTCCTCTTCAAGACCTAGGTCAAGGAGGCTGGATTAGAGGCAAGAATCTGTGTGTTCTAGTCCTACCTCCTGACTTAGATAAACTCCCTACACCTCGTCTAGAACCCAGGGAAAGACTGTCTCTTACCCTCCACCCTCTGGGGGAGATTAGCGAATATAAGGAAAGAGCTCTGTACTCTATGGTGGAAAGGAAGGCTATGGATTTTAGTGAGATTCTTTTGATTAGTTATTGTGTAGCCTCTTCCTCTGAGCCCTTGTGAGCAGAGGGTCACTGGATTTTCTTTTTCACTAGTCCAGTTCTTGTATTACCTGGACCCATATGGGAAAAGCCTAGAGTGTCCCATTTTGCTGACCCCCCTCCAAGCCCTGGCTGCTCTGAGCAGTAGGACTCTTCCTTTGGTACCCTCAGTCTCCAGCTCTGCTGAGCTAGATGCAGGTGTTGCATCTGGAGCCCCACGGCAGCCTGAGAGCTAAGGCCCCTTCCCCCTGGACTACACTCTGGAAAAAAGAACAGGTATTTTATGTTGGGATGGCACATTTTAGTTTTCACCACATTTCAGATAATCTGTTTTACCTTGTTGCATCCTCACCCTAACCTTGTGAAACAGGATGAATAGAAAAGATATTTAACTTCCTTTTATAGAAAACATAATTGAGGTTCTGAGAGGTTAAGTGGTGTGCTCAGGTTAATGCCTCTGGCTAGTGGCTGAGACTGGGCAAGAACCCAGCACTCTTGATGCCCATGCAGGCTCCTCCTACCACATCCCATTGGCCAAAGGGCCTGGGATACCCTTTGTGTCTTCATCTTGTGTCTTGCACACTGCCGGGCCTTCCCGTAGCCTCTCTCCTGATGGTCACCAAAGTCCTGTGTCCCATACCCCATCAAGCCCTAAGCTTTTAGCAAGGCTTAGGGTGGGCTGGGGAGGTGGACCACCAGGTGTTTGTTATGGGGGAAAAAAAGGATTGGGCTGTGGGGTGTGTGGGCGGGAGGAGGCTGAGGAACACATGCTCCATATTAATCTTTATTTCAATGAAGTTGTTTGAGTTCATGCTTTATTGCGGTGCTTTAAAATAATGTGTTTCTAACGGTGCCCCCGGGGGTAGCACTTGCACTTTTGAGATCCTATTGCCGGAGCAGCTCACGAGACCAACCACAATAATAGAAAATGAGGCACCCCCCTGGTGCACCATCTGAATTTATAATAGCAATTTCTACGATGCCCCGAGGCCAGCACTGTTTGTATTTGAGAACATGTGAGAGCTTAGCAGTGAGGGGGCATCTCCTCCCTTCCTGCCCTGTACTCTGAGCTCCTCTTTAGCCTGGCAGAAGGGCCTTCGTGGGCCGCCTGCATCTGGGTCTCAATTTTAGCTGCCAAGGAAAGGACTCGTCCTCCACCACTTTGGTTTTGGTGTGGGCAGGGAGGCTGGAGGGGGAGTGGTCTCCTCTGTCTGTCAGCCACGTCCCTCCTCTCCTGCACCCTGCGTTCCAAGCAGAAAGTCCCCGGGCCCTCCTGTGCCTTCACCGTCAAAGCAATGAAATATGAAGTGACAACATAATGAAATGGACTTGGTCTCATTAAGATTCCAAGTGGCTGTCTGTTTTATTTTTTTCCCCCAGTTCAGTCTGAGACCCAGACCACAGTGGAGAAGGCAGAAGCGGGTCAGTGCTGCTGGGGGTGGGGATATGGCAGGAGAAGCAGGCCCTGCCAGAAAGGGGGCATCATGGCAGGCCCCGGCAGCAGGCTCAGGGCTGTACCAGGGGACAGAGGGAGAGCTGAATCACCCATCAGAACTTCTAGAGACTAGAACACAGGTTTGGCTGGTGCCTCTGAAAACTCATCCACGCAGAAAGCTTTCCTGGACCCAGAGGAGGGATAGGGGTGGGGTGGTTACATGAAGACAAGAAATCCCCATTTCTTTGCAAACTATTTAGTGATTTCTGGGCAAACTGCCCTGAAAATATCTGATGTAAAAAATGAACAACAGCACCCCCTTCCCTTCATCCAATAAAAATAAAGCCTGCCTGATAGAACATGTGAGCAGCACTTGCACGCTGGTGACGCGTTCCTCACCGGCTTGTACACAGCATTTTGCCTCAAGACAAAGCCTGTGAGTAGTGAGTGCTATTCATTCATTCAACCGTACATTCATCAGACATACTGACCCCTTATTATCTTCCAGCACTGGGAGAGGCGTTGGAGACTCGAAGAGGAAGAGGACATTGTTCCTACCCTCAAAGACCACATAGTCCTTGGTATATAAGGAAATGTCATCTTCTGGCTTACTTTGCCGGGGCAAACAGAGAGCGCCTTAGGCCAGTGTGTCTGTGAAGCACTCTCACTCATGGAGGAGTCTTTAGTCACGGGGTATTTACCCAGAGCCTGGCCTCTCCACTCCGTCTGCATGTTAGCATCACCAGGGCTGCTCGCTTGGGCCCTGTGACACTGACACTTCACGTGTACATGCAAGTGTGGTTATTGATCAGCACCCAGAGGACTGGTTGGGGCTCACACCTTACGGGTTAGGAGATATTTTAACCGTTATCCCTGGCAACTACCTTAGACTAATCAAATGAAAGATATCAAAACGTTAAAAAAAAATTAATGGTTTTTGATGTTGGAGGCCCGGGCATAGGCAGGGCTTAAAAAAAGAAACAAAACAAAAACCAACAACCACTTCCCAAGGATTCTAATTCCAGCTGGGAGTGGTCTGGGGGGCAAGACCCATGTGTGGTCTTTACATCTTTAAGGCCCCGAGACCCATCAAAGCCCCAGGAGCCACTGTTGGGGACAGATGAGTACTCTGATGCCCCACCTGGGGGTTCCTGGCAGTAGCATGACATCACTGCCAAAGGAGGTCACTTGGTGTGGAGCTGCCACTTAGCACACAGGAATGAAGGAAAAGCTGGAACTTTCAGCTTCAGAATCTCAGCTGTCTGAGGAGAAGGGATCTGATCTAGCACTCTTTTCCTATGTATGGTAGGAAATGCCCACTTGACATTTAGTTTTGTAGCTGGAAAAGATGACACAAAGAAGCTGCAGGATACACTTTTTATCAAGGGCCACAAGATAGGGGCATTATCAGCCTAGGAGAAAGTCTTAAACTTTTATAGTTGGGCTAAGGGTATGAGTTGTTATACATAAAACAAAATACAACTTACCTCAACAAAATAATTTTGCTGCTGTGGCCTGCCTGTGTTGAAGCAGATGAAAACAGGTCTCTCAGGGTGTGGTGGCTCTGGGAGGCCCTGCAGGGGAGAGCTGTGTAACTCCAGGTCGTTGGCCCTTCTGCCGGGTCCCCCAAGCTCCCCACCAGCCATGGTTGCCTCTGTGGTCAGTTCTCTCATAGATTCCAGATATCTGACCTCATGACCCTCACAGCCCACTTACCTCTGTGTGCCTACTTTGGGCTGTGCCCTACCCACGTCCTCCAGTGAATTTCTGTCTTAGAGGAGTGGATTGGCTTGACAAGCCTGCTTCTGGAGCCTGATTCCTGGAAGCACAGACCCTGAAACCCTGGGCCTCTTGCTCTTACTTGCACTCCCCCAGTGGCCCTCTGCTGCCCCCACCTGCCATAAAGCTACACTAACCATAGCAGTCCTCGAGGTTGGCCCCCACAGGGCTCAGGACAAACACATACGGCTTCTGTTATGTGTGTCTGGTATTGTCCCAGGCACAGGAACTTATGTCCTCCAATTCAGTCATTGCAGTTAAGTCTGATGTCCATTTTCTAAATGAGGAAAGCGAGGCTGAGGTAGATCCCAGCGCTTGAAGAAGCAGAGCTGCATTCAAACTCAGTGGAGTGCTACACCCTGGCTGCTTCTCTTAACTCCTTTTGTTCTGGCAGAGACAGCAGTATTTGGAGAAAGAAAAGAGAAATGATCTGGGAGTAGCGGGAATTAGTGACTAAGTCCTCAGAAAGTGACTACAGGGAGACCCGATGGTCCCTGGGGACGTGGGGCTGTTGTAGGTATTAGAGCACTGTGTTGCTTTTCCCTTGTCTTCCTTCTCTCAAGTGCCCTGCATGCCCCTCGTCTTGCTAAGGGTGCGTGTGACAGGGAAAGCAGGATTCTTGGACTATCCTAAAAGACACAACCTGCTGATAGCTCGAGAGTCAGGGTGCAGATAAATGCAAAGCAAAGGATGCAGTGGCCTGAGCAAGAGGAGAAGGTCACAATCTATCTGTTAAAAATTCAGCTAAGAAAGCGAGACTCTGTCTTTAAGAATAGCCGGGCATTGTGGTGGCATTGTGGCACCTGTGACTATAGCCGTTGTGGCAGGCACCTGTAGTCACAGCTAGTTGGAGGCTGAGGCAAGAGAATCACTTGATCCCAAGAGTTTGAGGTTGCTGTGAGCTATGACAGCATGGCACTCTACCTCAGGGCAACTAAGTGAGACTCTGTCTCCAAAAATCAATCAATCAATCAATAAATAAAATGTAGCCAAGGAATTGAAAAAGAACTGAATAAGATGTATTAGGGAGAAGGATGCACAAAGAAGCCAGCGATGGGAAATGCATGGAGAGGGAAGCTGGGAAGGTGGAAAACAGAGGCCAGTACCCAGCTCTCCCAGAGGGCCCCCGAGATTAGGCAGGCTTATCTGAGACCAGCAGCCTTCACTTTCTCCTCTCATTGGTCGGATTCAATCCTGAGCGTGCTGGACGTACAGGGTACAGGGTTCTCCTAGATAGAACATTACGGGGAGGCAGTGGCAGCATTTTTTTCTGGCATCGAGTTTATCCCACTCTTCCTGTGAGGTGTAGAGGAGTGCACTGCTCCTAAGGAGAGTTGCCCTGACATTTGCATAGCGGCACCCAGAGCAATGTTCTGAGTGCACAAAATTGAACATGTACAGGCCATAGGGTCTGGTCTTGTTCTCATCTACGCTCATATGATGATACGTAGGCACCGGGCATGGAGGTGCTTTGACAGATCCAGAGCCTGAGCCTCAGTGAGGCAGCAGAGAGCTGGTAGGTAAGAATATGAATGTTGAAGGAAAAGCTAAGAATCGTAAAATCAGAGAGATGCTGTAACTCTTTTTTTTTTAGAGACAGAGTCTCACTTTGTCGCCCTTGGTAGAGTGCTGTGGCATCACAGCTCACAGTAACCTCCAGCTTTTGGGCTTAGGCAATTCTCTTGCCTCAGCCTCCTGAGTAGCTGGGACTACAGGCACCAGCCACAACGCCCAGCTATTTTTGTTTTTGTTGCAGTTTGGCCGGGGCTGGGTTCAAACCCTCCACCCTCAGTATATGGAGCCAGCTCCCTACTCACTAAACCACAGGCGCCGCCCGATGCTGTAACTCTTAAAAGCTAGAAGTCAAGCTTAGATAAGTTTTCTAGGGTAGGAGATATCAAATGAGCAATTTAAGGTTAAAAGTAGAGTCCAGAATCTGACCATCAGCTGGACAGTTGTCACTGGAGGTACAAGATAAGGTCCTTGAGGTGGCCTGTTCAGTCCTGGAGACTGTGAACTTAGACATAGTGAAACTAGAGACTTTAGGTCAATTCTTCTTCTTCCCTCCCCCAGTTTTTAAACTGGTGGGAGAAAATTAGTACCTGGAAAGTCTTGGTCATTTTCAAGTTATTTGTAAAGCAAGATTTTGGGTAAAAAAAAAAATGATAGAGAAAAAAAGTATTATGACTTGTGCTTTATATTGATAATTTGTGTTCAATCATTTACTCAACAATGCATTATGATGTGTCTGTGATGAGCTAGGAACTGTGTGATGTGATACCATACCTAGAGATTAGAAAGAAAGATTCCCACTCTTAAGGAGTTTTCAATCCAGGGAGGGAGAGAGACATGCAAACAAATAACCCTGATATGGGATAAAAATAGCTTGCTGTGAGAACAAAGAGAAAGAAGTGAATAATTACCATGGAGGGAGGGTTAGGGACAACAGCACGGAGGAGGTGAACTTTGACCTAGGCCTTGAAGCATGAATATAATTTTAATTGGGTGGGGAGATGGAGAGGAGGAAGTAGTCAGGAGGGATTTTGGGGATGAGGGAACAGCTCGAGTAAAAGCATGGAGGTGTGAAAGTGTATAGCAAGCCTGAGAAAAGGCAATTAATCCAGGGTGGCGAGCATCTAGGAGGTAGCTGAGGACATGAGACTGGAAATCCTTAGTATCTCCAACGAGAAGAATTCAAGTAATTAATTATATAATCCTCTCACTGAAGTTGGCTAGTAGGTAAGGCCCTAGATGGGTGAAATAATGCATTATCTGAAGCACACGTAGTTGCTTCAGCACATTTTCTTCTTCTCCTTGCAGCCACTATTCTTTGTGAAAGTATGTGTACTCCACCTTGGGTTTTTTTTTTTACCTACATACTCTCAGACCTTCCTGAACACCTGTATCCCATCACCTGCACGCCTGTGTGTCTTCCACCTCACCCCACACTGGCTCAGTGGAGGATGCAGTGGGTTAAGTGACCATTAAACGAATAGTATTGAGCTTGGTAGAAGGAAGCAGGAATGGATTGCAAGTCAGGTGCAAAGTGATGCACCCTGCAAGTCAGCTAGAATAATTTCAGAGCCCAGACCTCCTGCCGGAGTGAAAAATGACGTTTGTAGGAGGGAAGTGCAGAATTAATACCCCAACATGATGGTAAAGTGAATTCTTTCCTGGATCTGCTGTGATTGCCCTTCCCATTTCTGTCACTCCTTATTATTGTAATGCGTTCTGCTCTCCAAAGTGTATAAAGTCACCATTCGGGTAGGATCAGTTTTGTCTGATGCAGCCAGGTTGATCTGATCACAGTTTGGACTGCAGCTTTTGGATGCACCTTGGGCATTTAACTTTGGGGAGGTGGGGGGTGGGAAGGGAAATAAAAATGCTGATATGGCACAAAAGTAGCTGCAACCATTAGTCAGCAGTCTTCAGGTCCACTCTCCCCAGCCCTAGGGCAGGAGGGTAGATTCTTTGGATAGTCCTTGGACTTTGGGGCACTTTTTTGGTGGTGAGTGGGAGGTTCCAGTGCTTGAACTACAGCAAAGATTGTTTCACTAATGTCCATCAGTCTGCAGTACTGGTGAAACTGACCGTGAAAGATGTTAGGTCCAGCACTGCTGCGGAGCCGCACGGGCGCTCTCCGTGGTGCTGAGAAGACTGAGGCGGCTCCCCCGAGAGGGCAGCTGTTGAGAGCTCTCCATGGTGCTGGAAGCAATCCCCATTTACAGGAAACTTGAGGGAAAATTGCCCACAAGAGCTCTAAGGATCACTATTGCCCCATAGAAAGGTTGAGATGAAACCAGAGCAGCACGATGTTGAGGGCTCGTTGGGTGGATGTACACTCCAAAAACTAATGACCACTTTAAGATTTGCTTTTATTCTACTATGCTAACTGGGTGCTTTACAATGCTTCATGCATTCAGTTTTCTTACAAGACAGGCAAAAGTTGATGTCTTATATTATTGTCCCCTTGAAGCACAAATGTAACGAAAGATTCACAACCAATTTATTCCACAAATATTTGTTTGATGCCTATAATATGTTAGATAATGTGTGGTAGGAGCTGAGCCTTGGACAAACTTATATCTCACACAGGAGTCAGATGAGTTGTGACTCCAGGACAGCTGCTTTTTGCCCTGACAAATGCTGATATCTGGCGACTGACAAGTCTGGATGTTAGGAAGTGGTTTTAGTCAAAAAGAGACTTAGGAAAAAGTCCTGGGAATTCTGGGGCTTCCTTTGTGACTTCCACAAACCAAATGTGAGTGTTATACAGTTGATTTGAAGGACTACTGAGTGCCTTGAGGGGGTTCTAAAGGGAGCAGAGGTTTCTACTATTATACATGTACTGAATCTCCATCTCTGTCTAGGTTATTTTAAGCCTTTTCAAGCTTACACCTGAAATCGGCTTCCTGCTGGGATCAGGCTTTCTCAATTTGTTCAGGGGTGATTGTGCTGATTGCCCTGAGGGGTGGTCTGGGAGAATACCCATTGCTAATGTGTGCATGGGTCTTCAGAAAAGGATATATTCATACCTGGCAATGAAGATGGTAATATTTATACAGCATTTATTATTTTCTGTGACTTGTTCCGAATGCTTTGCTTATCTTAAATTATTTAATTCACACAACTTTTTGAGGTAGATACGATTATTGTTAAGTACTTTACAGATCACGAGAACGAGGCATATAGGGGTTATATAACTTGCCAAAGGTCAGATAGCTATTAACTGGGTAGAACTTGATACTAGGTAGTTTGTTTTCAGCGTCCAATCTCTTAAATGCTGTGCAATAAAAAAAGACTGAAGATTACAACTTTCTGTTGAGTCAAGACTGATTCTTGACTCTTGATTCTTTTTTTTTTTTATAATTTTATTGAATCATAATTCTGTACATTGGTGCAATCATAGGGCACGATTCATATACATTCAGAAATGTTTTGATCGTACTGTTACAGTTAGCCTTCATGGCATTTTCTTGATCACTATATA
>CAUYON010095681.1:0-36466 GCA_963573935.1 Arctocebus calabarensis
GCTCACAGCAACCTCCAACTCCTGGGCTTAGGTGATTCTCTTGCCTCAGCCTCCCGAGTAGCTGGGACTACAGGCGCCCGCCACAACGCCCGGCTATTTTTCTGTTTTGCAGTTCGACCGAGGCTGGGTTTGAACCCGCCACCTTCGGCACATGGGACCGGCACCCTACTCGCACTCTTAAAAAGCATGGTCTAATAAAAAAGAACAAACTATATCTGCATTAATTCATTCAATACATATGTGAGTGCCTAGGTAAGAAATGAATGGTGACACAGACATTGTCCCCATTCTTATAAAATTCAGGCTAGTGGGGAAACCACACATGCTAGACAGTTGTTAATGACTGTGACCAATGCTAGAGAGCACTAGGACTGTACACACGGAGAACAACTGCAGCTGGTGAGGAATGCACGGGACAGGGAAATCTTGTAAGAAATATAAGCCAAGATTTAAAGGATAAGAAGGGAGCAAAGCATGAAGAAAGAAAACATTCTAGAAACATTTCAGATAGGAGACACAATACAAGGATTCCAAGATGAAAGGTAATGATTTCAGGAAGGCAATAACATGATCAGATTTTGCTTTAAAATAACAACTCTGGGAGCAATATAGAAAAGAGAATACGAAGAACTCACTGAATATTATAAGACTAGTTACACTGAACATTCTGAGTGAAATGAAGGTTGCCTGATGCTTGATAACAGAAGAAAGGAGAGAGAAATTGCACTCTCTCGAAACAGATGATACAAGGATAAAAGGAGAAGGAACTGATGAGAATTCCCAGGATTCCAGTATGAACAACTAGAATGATAGTGAGTATGAGCACATTTGACATGCCAAATTACTTACACCATGAAGGAGGCCATTACCTAGACAAATGAATACACTTGAGTCAGAATCTCTGCAAATGAGGCTACAGACATATTTTGGGGATCATCTGAACAGAAGAACATGAAGCTAAATGAAGTGAAGACAGTGCACCATGAAAAGAAAGTGTGTCCCAAGAACATCTCTATTTAAGGGGCAACAATGGGAGTGATGGTGGTAGAAGGGGAGGGGCTGAGAAGAAACAAAAGTAGGAGGCACAAAGAGGGAGCACTTTGTCACAGAAATCAAGGACATGAAACATGTTAGAAGGAGAGTGGTCAACTGTGCCAAATGCTGCTGGAAATCAAGAACAGTGAGGATTAACAGTGATCTTTGCATTCACAGTTGCACATACAGAGTAGTTGAGGTAGAAACTTTATTGAACATATTCAAAGTCAATGAAAAATTAGAAAAGAAAGATAGCAAAGGTCAACATTTCTTATGGGAACTGTGAATAACAGATAAGAGACCCTGGGAAGATAGTGCTGGGGTCCATCATAAAATTTAGTCCAAAAGAAAACACAATACAATTTTATTTTCAGGATGTGAGTGGCTTGAACATGTCTAATGCTGATGGGTAAGATCCAGTTTTTTAAAAATGGCAGAATCCAAAAATACTTACGGTTCCCTGTGAGATAGAAGGGGATGTGAGCCACAGTACAAGTGAAGAACTAACCTTTAATAAACAGGAGGAAAAACATGAGCCTCCATTACAAGAAAAAAGACATAAAAAGGGGGAAAATACAGGTAAAGTTCTAGACTTAGTAGCAAGAAACGAACGTAGTTACTACCTGACACTTTCTTTTCTCTCTGAGAGTAAGACAAGAGAATGCACTAAGAGTAAGAAGACCAGAGAGAGAGCTAGAGGTCTGAAGAGAAATAACTGCAGGTGCAAGGTGACAAAGGAGAAGAGAGCAACTGCTGGGCAGATCAAAGGTCTGTGACAAGCACAAACAGTAGCTCCCACGTACTTTATTTAAGACTTCAGTTTATTCAGTTGTACTACCAGAGGGGTTTGATGAAAAGATGAAGGGACAAAAAAATATTAGCACTAGTTAATTTTTGCTGAGCATATTACTATGGGCCACCCCCCTGTGACTGCTTTAGATGAAAGGTTCATTGAAGCGACGCTTATCCCTATCCAACGGATACAGTATTATGAAATTTATTTTCATTTTATTAATGAGGAACCTGTAGCATGAATTAATTTAATTTCATGACTATGATCAGTTAAGTGGCAGAACTAGGACTCAAGCTTTAAGATTTCACTGAACAAAAAAGGAACTGAAACAAAACAGAAATTTTAAAAATAATATGAGAGAAAGAATATAAAACTTTAAAATACTTCTTTGTCAGCAGAGCAGTGAACCATAAAATTATGAGCAGTTTTCTATTTTAGTGTTATATAGTTGATATGGAATTTAAAGACCCACCAAAGCTAGAACTTTAACTCTCTTATATGCCAAACATTATGGTATGTTTTCATATACTATCTCATTTACCCTCAAAACAACAGTACCAGGTGAATCTATAACCCGATGAGAAAAAGGCTCAGAAAAGCTTAATAATTTGTTAGACCTTTTCAATCAAATCCCTGAAAAACAAAGTGGCCTCTCCCTGACCCCCTTTGCTACTAAGCCCTTACAAAACCAGGGGTAATAGGCCTGACTGCATTCACAGAGCAGAACAAAAAACTTTACAGCTGTTTGTTCTCACTGGAAATTCTTTCCAAACACTGCTTTATCCTATCAAGTAAAAGAAAATGCTCTCATCACTACATTGAAATAAAAATCAAAACTAAAAGTAAAAATCTAAAAAGGTAAAATCTTTGAAGAAAATCATTATGTCCAATTCTTAAACATAAACACTGAAAAAACAAGCCAAGTCAATAGACTTGTTAATTCTGCAATGACACAATTAAGCTTGACAAACCTAGCTTCATTCTATAATCATACTAAAGTTTAAAAAAAAGAAAAACCACAAAATTGAGAGTTTAATCTCCCTGAAAGTTTCTCAACAGCTCAGCTCACATCACTATTTTCTAAATTGTCTAGCTGAACAGAAGTTTGTTTTGACTGACAAAAACAAAAAATAGCAATAATAGGTAAAAAGTGAAATATACATCTGATAAGCTAATATCCTCAGACAAGACTGGCTATAATCACACACTACACGGAAACACTATTAGGAGAAATACAATCCAGCTATTATGGTATAATTATTAGAACAATACTGGTATTACTATGGCATCCTGTCACTGAAGATACGTGTGAAAGAACTTAAGACTTTAAAAACCTGTAAAAAAGTATTCAGCTTTCATCTTTCATGTTATTTAACAACCCTTACTTAAGATGATATTAATAAGGCTTTTCAGTATTTCCCATTTTTAAGCAAAAGTGCTAAATTTTTTAAGAAATTTTAATTTTTTTAAGAAAAAAATTTAAATCATTCTAATCATTAACTATCTAAACAATTAAGATTTTATTCACACATGGCTGAGATTGGCCCTTGCAAAGGAAATACTGTTTATTTAAAAACCACATCTCACACCAACATGTAACAACCAAATTTGACAGAAGTCATTGTGTATTGAAATTCTTCACATCTTAAAAGAAAATGAAGTTCTACTTACCATGTACATAAGTATGTCTCTGATCATCACCATAGCTGTTTGATGATCATTCCAAGCTTGATTTAGTGTTTGAAGAAAGTTGTTATTCAATGAATTTAGTACATCTTCTCGCACCTAGTAACAGAGGCATTCATTAGTTCACACACAAACACATATAAACACACTTATATACATGCATTTATCTGTGTAATAAAATGATAAAGTGTAATCCTTAATTTTAAATCAAAGAAAGGCCAGTAGAAGTGTTTTACACTATTATCTATACATGGATTGACTGCCAAATGTATATGTACAGTGCAGACTTCTTTTCTGATCTCCAGAATCATGAAGCAACCTCCTAGGAATTTCTCAACCCTCCAATGACCTAATATAAGTCTGAATAAAATTCTATATTCTTTTTTTTTTTTTTTTTTTTGTAGAGACAGAGTCTCACTTTATCGCCCTGGGTAGAGTGCTGTGGCATCACACTGCTCACAGCAACCTCCAGCTCTTGGGCTTGAGGGATTCTCTTACCTCAGCCTCCCTAGTAGCTGGGACTACAGGTGCCCGCCACAGCGCCCAGCTATTTTTTTGTTTTGCAGTTCGGCCGAGGCCGGGCTTGAACCTGCCACCTTCGGTATATGGGGCCGGTGCCCTACTCGCTGAGCCACAAGAGCCGCCCAAAATTCTATATTCTTACAATGAACTGTAAGACCCTTCAGAATTGGCCCCAGGTTTCTGCTCCAACTAAATTTCCAACTATACCTCCCCTCTCCCAATTTTGAATAATGATTGAGTACTGGTTTGGGAGTCCAATTACCTGGGTTCATTCCCAGCTCCCTAACAAACTGTGTGACCAGGAGTAAATGTTTTAATCTCTGTGCCCATTTCCTTATGTGTAAAATAGTATCCTTTATGTAGGACTGTTGTAAAGATCATATTAACACTAGTAAATACACTTAGGACAGTGCCTAGCACTTGGAAAACATTTAATAAACATAAGCTATTACCTTAGAACACTAGTTTCAATTATCTCCTTGCTATAAATACAGCAATTGTTCTCTGCCATTTCTTCTGCTTCAATTCACATGGCTCACTCTTTCTGCTCAAATTTCATTTCCACAGAGGTTTTCTTTGACCACTTATTTCAAATAAATGGTGTCTCTACCCTACAAATCATTTTTCTTTGTAGTACTCATCATTACCTAAGATTTGTTTCTCTCACTAAAATGTAAATGCCTCCACTGTAGCAAGGATCTGTCTCTTCCATGTGTACCTCCCACACCTAGAATGGTGTCTGGTATTCCAGGACCATCTGGAAAATATCCAGCCATTGTTAATAATATCTTTCATATTATACAGCTGGATGCTTTCCAGATAGCCCTCTCATATATAAAACCATTTACTTCATCCTCACCCTTCAATACCAAGATTCGCTTCTGACGTTAAGGACTTCTAGGATATCTATCTTTTTCCTTCAATCTGAAGTGTTTTCCTAATACAATTTTGATAAAAGACTATTCAAATTTCAAGAATTCCTTCCCACAGGTCTCAAGGATTGATACTACCTTCTCCAGTAAGAGGTTACTGACCACTACTCTTTCTTGCTATGCTATCAGTCCAATGGAAAGGTCATCTGACTAGGAAAGAGAATCTAGACTCTGGTTCTAAGCTCATCATAAAGTAGTATATTTGTCCTCTAAGTTCCTATAATCCTTAGAGACTATATTGCTGGCTTCTCCAGTTATTCATATCCAACCAGTCTTCCATGGCCTATCTTAATTCTCAAAAACTCCGTCATGAACAGAAGATACCTTGTATCTCCAAACATCCTTTACCCTAGATAATTTCCACTGGTGGGAAGAACCTGAAGTGATGATGCCTTCTGAGAAACATGAACTATCTAATACATATGTTGAGATATACAGATATCTACAAAACTGAATTATAAATGTACATAAATAAAATGCCATTCTGTATTAGATCTAGTATCAACAAGTAATTGGAAGAGCAAAGATTAAAAGAAAACAAATAGAACACACTATGGGAGACTTAAGGTCAAAATGAAAAAACTAATTTGTTTTTCTTATATGCTCAAAGAGATCATTAGTTAGTGACGGGACAAATATGTCTAGTAGTTTACTATACATACAGTATGAAAACCACTGATCTATACCACATAATTCAGGATTTTATTACATATTTAATCTTTTGTTCACAAAACTAAGCTCAATTTCAAGTTATACCACCCAGAAATTACTTCAAAAATATGCTGACTTTATTAAAAATGACAAAATGATATTGTTACTTAACAATTTTGTTAAATACTTTTCTAGAAAATGGAAATACATCACTGGTTTCAACTCAGGAAATCTAGTATTTGTCAGAGGGAAATCCAAAGGGAGTTTATTTATAAAATTCTGTACCAAGCTGCACATTTCTCCTTTTTGATTAAAAAATAAAGTCTATGTTTCATTCGACAATGAATCAATGTACCAATAACAGTATATATTCCAAACACCAGAACATCTAACCGATTAATTATTCTTAAGGAGTTAAGTGAACTTTTACAGATATTTTCCTTATAAAATTGAGTTAAATGTTAACTGTTAATTCTCCCTGAATTTGGAACATACAAAAGTAGGTGGCATAGTTGTTGAATGAATGAAAAACTGAACAATTAAATGAAAAGTCAGTGTTATAAAATAAAACATGCTCTCTAAAATAACTGATTTATACATTTTATAATAAAATATATCAAGTATCTATATTTTATAAATTATGCTTGCCTTTCAGCAAAATAAACAATCAATTAGCACAATGTGTCAAATGATTGCATCATTTGCAAGATACTTCAAAAAATTATCCTGACAAATCAATAAAACTAAATTTTATTAGGCAGAAAAAATTAAGAGCTAATTTTTTGCTTATTATTCAGTAATTATGCATATGTAAACATATATGACTGAAAGATGTAAAATAATAACATACATTTATTTGCATGTAGATATATTTAGATACATTTATTGCAATCTCCTTTTAAGTACTGATTAACAAAAAATTCTTCCTCTAATATTATCCTAAAAAATTATTTTTCTACTCTGACACATGACAAGTAAATAGATACTTAGTCAAACATACACAATAAAATGGTAGGAATAAGATAAAAATTCAACTTTTGGCTCAGGCCTGTCATGTCAGTGCTCTGCAAGGTCAATTAAGGATCACTTGAGCTCAGGAGTTTCAGACCAGCCTGAGCAAGACTCAGACCCATCTGTACTAAAAAGAGAAAAACTGGGTACTTCCAGGAGTTTCATGGTTGAATCCTTTGAATTTTCTAAGTATAAGATCACCCTGGGTGAAGGACTTGCCTACATTATGGACTTTACCTTATACATGCAAATAATGAGCCGAATCTTATGCACCCTTACGTGAATCAAAAAAAAGAAAAATTAGCTGGTTGTAGTTGCAGGTGTCTGATGTCCCAGCTACCTGGGAAGCTGAGGCAGGAGGAACACTTAAACCCAGGAGTTTAGGGTTGCAGTGATCGAGGCTCACAGATGGCATGGCACTCTAGCCTGGGCAATAGGGACTCTGTCTCAGAAACAAACAAAAACCTTTTATGAAGATTAAAACAGGCTATTAAAAATGATACTAAATTCACACATAACTCAAAATACAGTTAGTGAAGAAAAAAAGAAATTAACCTTCAGTTTATAAATTATGAACATAGTATCAGAACCACTGAAAAAGAAAGGCCAACATAGGGGAAGGGGTAGCAGTATCACGCCCTAACGCAACCACCATTAAGTTCTGCATCACCAAGGCAAATAGGAGGGAACTCTACTGTAGAAGGTATTATTAGAACCAAAACCAACAGTTAAGTGTGACCACCATTACTGTTAAAGAAAACCTAAATTAAAGTCACATACATGAGGAGACACGGAGAGACCAAACAGCAATGCCAGAGAAGCCGGAAATAGGGTGGGACTAGCTGTGACAAAAAAGATGAAATGAGTAATGAGAAATGATGGCTGTGCATGGCACTTAGCCTTGCAAAGAAAGAAAGAGAAAAATAGCTCCAACAGTGAATCACAAATCCGGCAGAGTTGCAGAATCACTTAAGAGCTTTTAAAAACAGAGTTGAGCAGGAAGCAGTGTGGAGTTTGAGAACGGCCTGGCCAACAGAGCAAGACCCCATACCTAAGTAAATAAAAAATAAAAAGTTATGAAAACGTTTAAACTGGCACAGTGGCTCACACCTATAATCCTAGCACTCTGAGAGGCTGAGGCAGGTGGATTGCTTGAGCTCATTAGTTCAAGACCAGCCTGAATAAAAAAAGTGAGACCACCCCCATCTCTACTAAAAATAGAAAAACTGAGGCAAAAATATCCCTTGAGCACGGGAGTTGGAAGTTTCTATGAGCTATGACACCACGAAACTCTACTCAGGGCGACAGCTTGGGACCCTGTCTCAAAAAAAAAAAAAAAAAAAAAAAAGTGAATTTTAGTCCAAAACGATAAGACAAGTGATAAACTGGGAGAAAAAATTGCATAAGACATATCTGATAAAAGATTATTATCCAAAATATACTAAGAATTCCTAAAACTTAAAAAAAAAAAAAAAATAATGGGCAAAACACCTGAGCAGACACCTAACTAAAGAAGATATACAAACAGCAAACAAGCATTTGAAAAGATGCTCGACATCATATGTAATTAGGGAACTGAAAATTAAAACAATATGGTATCACTATATACCTATTATCACAGAACAGCCAAAATCCAAAATAGTGACAACAACAAATGCAAACAAGGTTACAGAGCAAAAGAAACTCTCATTCGTTGAAGGCTGGGAATGCAAAATAACACAGCCACTTTGGAAGACAGTTTGGCAGTTTCTTTCAAAACTACACATACTCTTTAACCAAATGATCCAGCAACCATACTCCTTAATAATTACTAAAATGAATTAAAAACTTATGCTCTCACAAAAATCTATACACAGATATTGACAGTAGCTTTATTTACACTATCAAACTTGGAAGGAACTAAGATGTTCTTCAGCAAGTGAATGAATAAATAAATTGTGCTGTTATCTGAATAACAATATTTTACTCAGCACTAAGAAGAAATGCGCTACCAACCGATGAAAAGACATGGAAGGAATTTAAATCCACATTAGTAAGCAAAAGATGATAATCTGAAAATGCTATATACTATATGATCCAACTATATAATATTTTAGAATAGGCAAAACGAAGGCAATATTAAAAAAAAATAGGTTGTCAAAACAGGAGATAAACAGGCAAGGCACAAAGGATTTTTAGGGCAGTAAAACTATTCTGTATAACGCTATATAATGGATAGGTGTCATTATACATTTGTCCAAACCCACAAACCAAGTTCATGCCAAAAGTAAACACTAACGTAAGCCATGGGTGATAATGATGGTTTGTGAACTAACCGTCAATGTACAATGTAGGTTTGTGAACTATAATAAATACACCATTCTGATGTGGGATATTGATAGTGGGGGAAGGAATGGGGCTGGGCAGGGGGTATGTGGGAAATCTCTATACCATCCACAGAATTCTGTTATAAAACTAAAACTACTCTAAAAAACAAAATGTACTTGGGGGGGGGCAAAAAGATCGGGGAACAACTCAAAATACAAAGACAATGTAATTTAAAAATGTCTATTATAGGTCTAATGTCTATTATAGGTCAGGCTGACATACAGGATTAGAAAACCATGGCTTGAAAGAGCCACCCTAGCCATATCCTTTTCTTTTCTCTGAAAAATTTCTTCAACATAAATGTTTTTATATTGTTGTATTAATAGTATTTATGCACTTCTGAGTCCTGAGGTTTTTGCTACAGATTAACATTCAACACTAACCTTTGCTCTAGGAGAAAAATACCTAGCTGTAACCATATCATCATCACTTCAAAAGCACTATAGTAATCCAAAGAAAAAAGTTACATTACCATGAAATGTAAGGGAGAAAGAGTCATCTTAGAGTTTTAAGGAAATGACACCAAGGACAAGACTTATAAAAGGAAAAAAAATGAAAACTGAACTCCATCAAAATTACTTTTGTTCTATGGATGCAATTAAAACAATTAAAAAAAAAAAAAAGCTACAGACTAGAAGAAAAATAAAATCGTTTGCATTCCCAAACAACTCTAAAAATAATGAAAGCAAATAATTACAGGAGCAAAGACTTCACCAAAGATAAACAGAAGGCAATTTTGTATGTGAACATTCAACATTAGCAGTTAGGGAAATGCAAATTAAATTGTAAGACCATTACATACCCATTAGAATGGCTAAAATAAAACGCTGACAATACCAAGTGCTGACAAAGATCGACAGTAACTGAATTATATAATACATTATTACTGATGGGTGTACAAGAAGATACAGCCTCACAGGAAAAGTTTGGTAGTTCTTATGAAATCAAACATATACTTACCATATGACCTAGCAATCCCACTTCTGTATATTTACCCCAGAGAAATCAAAACTTATATTCATACAAAAACTGTACATGATTGTTCATAGCAGCTCTATTAAAAATCACAAAAAAGGGCATCTACAAAAATGTCTTTCAACAAGTATATACGTAAATAGATAACCAAATTGTGGTACATTCATATAGTAAAATAGCAATTGGCCATGAACAGGAATAGATTATTGACTCAATCTCAAAATGCTTACGATGAATGAAAGGAGCCAGTCTCAAAAGGTTACAAACTATGATACTAATTATACAGTACTCTTGAAAAAAACAAATCTATGGTGACAGAAAAGATCAGTGGTTGCAAAAGACTAGGGTAAGAGGATGTGTCCATAAAGGGATTAACAGGGAGTTTTCTGGAGTGAAGGAACTGGTCTATGTGGCGTGTGAAAGTATTTATATGAATCTATTCTTGGGCTAAAATTCACAGAACTACACATGAAAATAAAGGCCAATTTTTATTGTGTTAAATTTTTTAAATTTTTTAAATTATGATTCTCAATTTGGGTCCTTTTTTTTAACTGTATCATATACACAAGCTATAAATGCCAGAAGATTTATTCATAAAAGCAACTCAAAAGTCAAACAATGAAAGAACTGTTAAGCAGTTTGAGTGTATTGACCTTATGAACCACTCTGCAACAATTCAAATTTGCGTATCACATTCATTCCTGTGAACATAGCTTTTCTTGCATTTTAAAAAATCACATCCCTGGCAAAGTCTAAAGTGAAAATTACTAAATTACTAAGTCAAAAGAAACCTTTTATTTTTCAATGATGTAATAAAATCTGCCTGCTAATATACTATTCAAGGTGTAAGAAACACATCCTAAAAAGTCAAACTACTGGAGGTTGCAAAGGAGGATGGCCAGAGAGGATGAAAGCAGGCAGAGGCAGAAGGAGGGGACACAGGATCCTAGACTTTGCCTTCAGTTTTCACACGCAAGCACCTCCAAGGATTGACAAGAAAGCTGACCCTGAGCCAGAAGCTCTTGGCCTAGCTAGAGAGTTGAAGGACATGGTAATTTGCACAGTACTGCCCACCTTCTAACACACACAATTGTTTCTAATCATTAATTAAAATTTTCTCACCCTCTTACATTTAAATACTTTGGGCAAAATCCCACCAGCTGGTCCTAATTAAATGCCTAGGTAAGACAAAGAAATTATCAACTAAAATGAATTAAACACTTTAATTCTAAAGGCCATTGAAACTAGAACATATAATCAATGATGATATGGAATACTCAAGATTGAGGACCTCATAAAAAGTCGAAATTCAGAACTATATTTTGTCCACATATACACAAATTTGTAAAGTGTAGAAAGTTATACTTAGCATTATCTTGCATCGAAAAATACACATGTATTAAAAACGTAAAATGCGGCACAAGGAGCACATGTTAAATATACCTAGGATATTAAAAAGTATCACACAGGTACCGTAACTAAAAGATGAGTCCTTCAAGGAATATGTAGTACTTTAACATTCATCCAGAAGCTAAAATAATCAAAATCAGTACAGGCTGAATATCCCTTATCCCAAATGCTTAAGGCCAGAAGTGTTTCAGATTTCAGATTTTTTTTTTCGTATTTGGCATATAATACTCACTAACTCCAATCCAAAAATCCAAAATCCAAAATGCTCCATTAAACCTTTCCTTTGAGCATTATGTTTCAGGCTCTGGAGCATTTCAGGTTTCAGGTTTTCAAATTATAGGAACTCAACCTGTACTTGAGACAACCACCCAGGGGAACTGGGACTTTGACCAAGTCACCTAACCTCTCTGGTCTGTAGCTCCTCTCAACTGTAAGTGATTGCATTAAGTAACTGTGGTTGATTAGATCAAGGGCTTTCGCATCATGCTCCATTGAAAAGCCCAAATTAGTACCAATGCAGGGAAGGCTCCATTTCTCCTGATGAAATATGACTTGGGTTGGTTTTGTATTATTTTCAAAAAAAGAGTTTTCACTATTTAAAATAACTGACAGACTCTGAATTCCTGATAAATATCTTTCTGGCTCAAAAATCTAAAACATGCTGCTTGTTTCATTTAATGAAACCATAATAATACACAAATACACAACATTTACCACAATCCATAAAAACAGCACTTAAGTTTCCACTTAACGACCTTTAAGTTGTTTCATTGGCCTGCATAAACCATGTGATCTGAGGGTCTGACACTTTGTAAATTTTACTTGTTATATAAATCTTACTTTTCAAAAAAAAGTGACATTAAGGAAGAATTCTTGAAGATTTCCAAAGACTTTCCACTTCATCACACCAGAAGGATATGAAACAAACCTATCCAAAAAAGTAGCTTACTAAGGGGCGGTACCTGTCGCTCAAAGGAGTAGGGCGCAAGCCCCATATGCCGGAGGTGGCGGGTTCAAACCCAGCTCCAGCCAAAAACTGCAAAAAAAAAAAGTAGCTTACTAAGGAAGTGACTCCGCATGGGAGCCAATGCCACAGAGTAGAGAGGACAACTCTCCCAAGCTGACACAAGCTATTTGAAAAATGCTCCACAGCTCTTCCCCCTCACTCTGAGAATTCACGGTTTACAAAGTTAAGAAGAGAAAGGGTAATGTTTTGCTATTTTTACAGGACAGTCATATATAATGAACGATGGCAGCACAGGTATACTGAGGCTTGCTTTCCTTTCCTGTAAAAAAAAAAAAACAGAAAGAACTGGGAAGAACTCTTTTAATTTACACTTCGAAGATTCTTAATGCAACCAAATTCCAATTACTTTTTTATTCAATTAAGTTTCATGAATAGATATTGCTATCTCTTATAATACATACAACAATCTTAAGATTTCTGTATTTTAAAGCAAGCTTCTACTAAGGCTTGAAAAATTTTAAGTTTTGTGAATATTTTAAATACACTAATGACATAAAATTCACTGACAGTGTTAGTCTCATCATTTTTTACTTTAAGAATAAAAGTGGCAATCTTAGTCAGAGAAATCATACCAATAACCCTAACAAAACTCTAAGATACCACTGCAGGGAAAACTTTTCTCAATTGCCACCAGAAAATTCTTCTATAAGCAATTTTACTAATCTATATATGGTCAGCAATGTAACTTCAAGCGTGTCGTAAAAAACACATTACTTTCAATTTCAAAATCAAATTCATTCTTAGTGACAATACTCCCCACTCTCACTTTTAGAAGGGTCCAAAATGAAGCTCTTAAAGAGATAGCAATCACCTCTGCAAAAGAATAAAATCTTTCCCCAAAGTGACAGTTCAAATACACATCTGCTTCTAACAAGCCAAAAAGGGTACTATGCACTATGGGGGATATGAGATACATTCAGCCACTTCGCAATCTCTGTAAGAGGAGAAAAAGAAAGCCTACTATTAGTGTTCCTATGACCCCCATACAAAGTAGAGTGACCAGCACTACAAAGTAATGAAGTTCAATGCAGGACACAAAATAGGTATTAGAACATATTTTCATAATTTTGTACATAAAGAAAATTTGCTACATTACAGCAAATCAAAAGTCAAAATCTAAATTTGTCTTTTTTTTTTTTGAGACAGAGTCTCATTTTGTTGCCCTTGGTAGAGTGCAGTGGAGTCATAGCTCACAGCAACCTCAAACTCTTGGACTCAAGTGATCCTCTTGCCTCAGCCTCCTGAGTAGCTGGGAGTACAGGTGCCTGCCACAATGCCAGCCTATTTTTAGAGACAGGGTCTCGTTCTTGCTCAGACTGGTCTCAAAGTCCTGAGCTCAAGCAATTTGCCTGCCTCAGCCTCCTAGACTGCTAGGATTACAAGTGTGACCCACTGTGCCTGGCCTTTTTGGCATCATTTTTATTAAAAAGTATCTTAGTTCAAATATTTTAAACTTTTCTTAAAATAATATACTATGGAAAACCAGGATTTCTCTGTGAGTACAAAATAATACCATGAAAAACAACAGCTTTTTACCTATTGGCAGGAAAGGAACGCAGAAAGGAAAAAGGTAATATACCATAGAAGGACATCATAGGAATCATCATTGTAAAGTAATCCATTCCCAATGATTAAATAATAGATACATATTGAAATCTATTTTAGTATTAGTAAAACATAAAAAGCTTGACAACATGGTAACCACTATTTTTGTTCTCTTTAGTACCATGAAAAAAAAGAACCACAGTGTCATGGAATCACATACTCTGGTTCTCAGAAGAATGACAGATTTCAGTCTCAAAAAAACCCAGAGGTATATAGCTCAAATATCACCCATGCTATCAAAAGGCAGTTAGATTAGGTAATTAACTTTTATCTTAAAAGATGAAATGAATCTCAGCAATGTGTAGCTAGAAATCATGGTGGTTTCTTCAAATAACTTTAAGAAAAAAGGACAAGTCAAGAGAGTAGAGAACTAAAGATAAATAGCAACGTAGCACCGAAAATGGCACTCTTTTTGAAAATTAAAAACTAGTGGCTCCCATTACCAATAAGATCTAAATTCTAGCCCAATCTACTTTAACATTCTCATTTCCTATAAAAACATTTGCAGACCCTTTCATTTCCATCTACACTGATCTACCTCACTATGCTCATACCTACTTTTCCTTGGTGGGACCATATTCTGCCTTTGTTCACATGATGACTCTTCTTTTATAATCCTTTAAGGATCATCGACAGTGACCTTATCTTTCTGAATTCCTCAGGCAAAATAATTGCTCTTTAAATCTTATCACCTCACCAAAACTATGAACTTCTTGCCACCAGATATCATATTTTAATTATCTGAGGGTAGCTGAAACATGAGAGAAATTCAACCTCTCTAGAGGCCTCCAAATTTAATCTGTGTTTACCAACAGAAAACTTACTCTTAAATATGTCTATCAATATCTTTCTTAACTCAGTACAATCACTCTATCTATAACATATTTTGTGCATAAATGCCATTAAACCATCTCGCCATGTTCATTGACATTTGCCTAAAAAGAAGGGGAAAATACTCACAAAGCCTTTCTATAAAAGTATGCTTAATTAACTGGCCCACAATAGTACAGACCTCACCTTAAAGTTACCAACTTGATTTCCATAGGCAATTAGTACCCTTACATAAACAACTTAATTTACCTATAAATAAATATAATACAAAGTAGAACCTCTGTAAGTTGATCACCCAAGGGACTGTAAGAAACTGGTCAACATAAGGACCATCCATTGAGCACAATTGGTGTATGCCTGGTCTATGAAAGGTCAACGTAAGGAGGTTAACTAAGGAGGTTCTACTGTAAGACAGTGACTCATCTTATCTCTCTAAAAACTGGGAGAATCTCAGATATAAGTAATATGAGGAAAATAATTAAAAAATTAAAAATGAGAAAATATATTGAAAAATACATTTAAAAGTTTACACAGAAACATTTTCAGCACTCGAGATCTTATGTACAAAAAATAGTGAAGTGTTATCTCTTCTACAAAAAGACTTTTCAGTTTACAAAGAAATTCAAAGTATCATTTAAAAATTGAAACTGTCTCGCCTTCAAGGTTTCAATTACCCTCCTGTATAACAAAGGCATAGATCCAAGCATGTAAATTCAAAACAAGTTCCACCAAGGTAGGAATACAGTGTGTAACAGAAATGTCTAGATCACTGCCTTGCATTTAATAAGTCTTCAATAGTTTTCTGAATACAGGAAAAGTGAGCAGGACGAAGCTGCTCTGATTCTGCCTTCCTACCATTCAATGCAAGTAAAATATTAAAGAATACGATATACGAATAGACTTTAAAACTACCAGAATAAATGTTCTTTTTAAAGTTAACATCTTGTTCAGCTGTTCTTTTTAAGAGGAAGACAAACTTTCAACGTAAAAAATTAGCTATCATACATTCATTTATAATAGGAGGCTACCATGTGACCCAATTATTACTACAGAGTATTTATTTGAAAGAGGAGAAATTACGCATAAGGCAAATCTAAGAAACCTACTAAGCTTTACAAAATTGAGATAATAAAGTTCTTGCCACATTAAAAATAAATTTTTCTCAACTTCAAGCAAATTAAAAATGGAAATGCACAGGAATGACAAGTAAACTCCAAAAACTATAACCTTCCCAAGTCTTCATAACTCAAACTTATCAAGACACATATAGATTATTATGATTTTAAAGCTCTTTAAGCTAACAAAACCAACCTCAATCTCATTTTATAGATTAATAATCTGGAATCCAGAAAAGTCTACTAATTTGTTCAATATTATTAGAGGCAGAATTAAGTCTAATGCTCAGTTCTTTCTACTTTTCACCTAGTACTTATTACAGCTGCATCTAAACTATTTATTATTGAACACAGAATGTTCAACACAAGTTAGAAGAAAAGCCAAATCCGCTGTTACTATACAATAAAAGCTTAGAGATCACCAAGTTTGAATCCTAAATAGGAATCTTAAAAAAGGAGAATGAAAGGACACAGCTCCACCCTTACCATTCCCACAACTGGTAAAACTGGTCATTGTTATTTCTTAATTTAAAACTCTCTTTTAGCATTTAAAACACACATACAAACAATATGACTGTGAAAAACCATACCTCTGCTAAGTAAATGTCAAACTTAAATTATTTTATAATTTAGCTTTAGAGCTGAGTCCAACTCTGACCCTTTCTGTCTCCATTGCAATCCTCAATCTAAACACTGACTAAATGTTTAAATTCCTGAGTTCAATGTTGGGCCCTCTTTCCTTTGGTCTTTGTGATTTCATCTACTCTGGGGCTTTAAATACAGGCAAAGTATCCCTCATTCTAAATGCTTGGGATTAGAAGTGCTTCAGATTTTGATTATGTGCACATACACAATGAGGTATTCTCAGGGATAGCACTCAAGCTGAAATAATTTTGTACAGTATTTTTAATAATTGTGTACATGAAATTATTGTTTTGGTGTGACCGGTCACATGAGGTCAGCTGTGGAATTTTCCACTTGTGGCACCATGTTTGAGTGGTGCTCAAAAAGTTTTGGATTTTGGAACATTGTGAATTTGGGATTTTTGAATTAGGGATGTTCAATCTATATCCCCTTATGTTCACAATTTCCAACTTTGTATTTCCAGTTTAAACTTCTCACAGAACTAGACCTGAATATACAATTTTTGTAGGTTATCTTAAAATTATCCTATCCAAAAATGGAGCTCCCTTTTCTACTCCAAATCTATCTCAGAAAGCAGAATCACTTAGTTGGGTGTCCAAGCGCCAAAAACCTTAAAATTATCTTGGATTCTTCCCTCTTTCTTATCCCCTACAATCAATCTACTAGCTAGTAACATTCTTACTACTTCTAAAATAGATCCTGACTCTGAAAACCTTTTTCTATTATCACCACTGTCATTATACTTATATAAATCATCACTAGAATTCACCTGAACTATTTGATTTCTCCTTCCTGGCTCCCTCACTTCAACTCTTGAGCCCTCTGACTTATTCACCACATAGCAGCCAACATATTTTTAAAAACCTACACCTCAGCACATTGATGAATGGCTTCCTAACATACATACAATTAAGTACAGAGCCTTAGGACAAGGCTTCAAGGCCTGGACTGATCTAGCTCCTGCTTCTGTCTCTAATCTCATCTTGTCTCATTTCTTTCCACTATCAACTCTTAACTCCATCGACTTAATTCCCCATTCACTCTAAAAATTGATCTTTTTAGGGGCAGTGCCTGTGACTCAAAGGAGTAGGGCGCCGGCCCCATGTCCCAGAGGTGGCAGGTTCAAATCCAGCCCTAATCGAAAAACTGCAAAAAAAAAAAAAAAAAAAAAGAGTTGGTCTTTCTAATATAGTTGTATTAGAATACTGCTATGCTAATTTATTTATGTAGGTTTATTGATGCTTTTGTGCTACAACAGCAGACTTGAGGAGCTGTGACAGAGAATATATGGCTCAGAATAATGAAAGTATTGACTATCTAGTTCTTTACAGAAGAAGTGTTGGATAGCCATTCTCTCTGCCTGGGATGCTTTTCAATCCACTTTTCTTATGGGCACCTTCTCACTCTTCAAATCCTACTCTAAACATCACCACTTCCTCAAATAACCCTTTCTTGATCTATATAGTTTTCTTCCTCATTTTTTCCTCTATCACTATATTGTTTTCTTGATTACATTTCATAACTAAACACTGCTCTGCTTGTTTGCTATGTATTCCATGAGTGCAGGAATCAGATGTTTTCTACTTGCCCTTCTATTTCTTATACCCAGCTCAGAGCCTAGCAATAATAAAAAAATTTTTGAATGCTGAATTCTGTGATGAAAAATGTAACAGTATTTATCTTTGAGGCTTTCACAAAATGCTATGCAATTTAAAAGTCCTTAAATCTGAAAAGTAACAGAACTTTTTTCCTTCACTATAACCAGGCCTTTTAAGTTATTTTATTTAGAAAAAAGAAGTTAAGGAAAAAATAATCCTTGTGAAAGCTGAAATGTTTCCACTTTACTAAAATGAGACTAGATTTTTCTTATGGCAAGGCAGAAAGACCACTTCATACCCTACATTTTGCTCTGTGATCTTGAGAAACACACTGAGTTCCTTTGGGTCTCAGTTTCTTTGAAGGACATTCTTCAAATGAGAATAATAATATCCTCCTAGAAGCATTTTAAGTTTTGAAATAACATTTATATTTTCAAAGCCTGCTTCATTCTGTGAACTTATTTCCAAACCCAACAATTGGTTAATTTCATCCCAAAGAAGTGTCCTCTGTGGAATCTCCATCTGTTCTCTGGTAGTCTGCATGCTCTGCTTTAACAAAAATGTTTGACTAAGTTTGCTACTCTTACCTCAAAATCTAGGTACCAACAAACTATACAACAAACTCGTCCTGAGTCCATGAAAAATTTATAGTTTCTTTGATTTCTTCAAATGTGAAAAGATGGGCCCTGGCTCTATATATACATAGCATTAAAAGCACTTTGCTTTAAAATAAATATATATGCATACATACATACAGAGAGAGAGAGAGAGAAAGAGTTAGGTAACTAATTGCCAAAAACATAGTGAATAAAAAAATTATAGAAACACCAAATAGTAATGCTTCCAGAACCACAAAAGAGGAATATATTCTGTACAGTTAAAGATAGGTATTTTGATACCATAGAACCCTGAAGCATTTTTCTCATCTTCCAGTCAAAAGATGCAATGCAAAGATAGGAAATACTCATTTTCATGCAAAATATACTTCGCACATTTGATCACTAACATCCCTAAGTGCTATGTGGCAGAGGAAATAGAGATTTCCTACACTCAGAAACAATCATCTTCAGTTACTGCAAGATGCCTATCAGTTAAGTTCTCTTTTGGGCCTGACACTCGTAACTCACACACTCGTGTCCTAGTGCACATGGACACTCTAGGTGTAAGGATCACCTGAAGCAGTAAGTTTGAGACCAGTGTGAGCAACATAAAAAGACCCTACCTCTACAAAAAAAATACAAAAATTAGATGGGCATGATGGGGTATGCTTGTAGTCCCAGCTACTCAAGAGGCTGGGGCAAAAGATTGATTAAGCCCAGGAGTTTCAAGGCTGCTGTGAGCTATGACGATACCACTACATTCCAGCCCAGGCAATAGAGCGAGACTCTATCTTAAACATAAGAGAAAAACTTAATTCTATTGAAATAATCAATCAAGAGACATGCTGAAATCGGTAATTCCCTAGTCAAAAACTAAATGGTTCAAAATGAGTGTTTGGGAAAGAAAAAATAAGGACATTTTCAGATGCTGGTGATTGTCATTAAGGACCACAAGTAAGAAAAGTTTAACAAGAATTTAGCATATAATGTATTTTTTAAATTTATTTAACATAATCAACATGAAGTGCCTATATTTTGAAATGACAGTGCCATGGACTTAACGTTTGTGCCCCCTAAATTCGTATTCTGAAGTCCTAATCCTTAAAGTGGTATTATTTAGAGGTGGAGCCTTTGGGAGGTAATTATGCAATGAAAGTGGAACCATTACCAAAAGGACCGCTGCCTTTTTAAGATGACAGTCATGAGCTTTCTCTCTGCCACATGAAGTTACAGAAAGGAGCTGGCCATTTGCAACCAGGAAGAGGGAGGGCCCTTACCAGGAACTCAAGGCACTTCAGGCACTTTGATTTTTGATTCCCCAGCTTCCAAATTGGTGAGAAATAACTGTTGTTTAAGCCACCCAGGCTATGGTATTTGTTATAGAACCCAAATTAAGATAACAGTTAACCTTAGATAGGGGACCTCTTCAAGTAACTTACAAAATGCTAAAGCTCTTGGGAGTTCTCATGAAGCTGTGGCTCAAGTGAACTCAATCTACTTGACCAGATTTCAGAGTCCAAAAACCAGTCACCTAAAACACTGACCTCACTGGCCTTTCCTTCTCTTCTCATATTTTGGATAAGCCAATTCTCAACCGTGAAACATGACTACACGTGTTCCCCTCCCCCCACAACTGTGCCAAAGCTGCAAAGTACTGCTTTAAAAAAAAACCCACAAATCCCACATTCAAAGCCAACTCCTACTAAGCTTTTTTCTAATTTGGCAATTCCTTAGTGTACTCTCCACAAAAGGACACTACTCCAAGTCTCTTCATCTCATTTTCAGAAGATGGTTTAATTCCTAGTTTTCTAAACAGTTTTAGAAATAAAGAACCTCAGGTGGTGCCTGTGGCTCAAAGGAGTAGGACGCCGGCCCCCTATGCAGGAGGTAGCGGGTTCAAATCCAGCCCTGGCCAAAAACTGCGCAAAAAAAGAAATAAAGAATCTCAGAGATATTACTTTCAATTCCTTACTTGCATTTTATAGTAAGTAAAACATAAAGGACTCCTGGAATTTAAAGGACTATAGCTTCACAGGCAGTGAGTGAGCCAATTAACTTTAAGCTTCACACCCATCCTTAATTTCAGCATTATTTGATGCATTTCATTCTGCCTCAGGAGTAGATCTACAGAACAAAGTCAAGAGCACAGCCTGAAGCAGTTCCAGACGGGCTGCATAGCAGCTACCTGCTTATGGATAAAGTATCAATTCTCTCTGCCTCAGTTTCTTCATTTGTAAAACAGAAGTTAACAGCAGTACCTGACACATTTTGTGATCATTCAGTAAGTGAAAACATGTAAAAGCAGTAGCCCATAGTAAATACTAAACAATAATTGGTTGTGGTCATTATCATTTTCTATAGAGCCTCTGGAAATGAGAACATGCCACTCTTCAAATTTACTTCTTGTCCATTACTCTTAATCCCATACTCTTTCCATATCCAAGAACTCAGTTGTTCTGATCTTCTCCCATTCTGTAGCATTAAACAAAGTCTTATACTTTTCTTCTTTTTTTGATGTCAAACTTCTTTTTTCTTGAGACAGAGTCTCACTATGTCGCCCTCAGTAGGTTACCATTGCATCACAGCTCACAGCAACCTTAAACTCTTGGGCTTAGGCAATTCTCTTGCCTCAGCCTCCGGAGTAGCTTAGATTACAGGCTCACACCACAATGCCCGGCTACTTTTTGGTTGCAGTTGTCATTGTTGTTTAGCTGGCTAGGGCTGGGCTTGAACCTGCCAACCTCGGTGTATGTGGCCGGCACCGACTCACTAGCTACATACAGGTGCCGAGACAATGCCAAGCTTCTTAAATTAGTCTTCTTTATTTCCCATACCTATTCCACAGTTTGCTCCTAAGATTTACCCCTTGACTCTGGCTCTTTGCTCTCTGACTCCAACACTTACTCCTCAGTATTTCCACTTGAGCATCTTCCTAGGATCTCACAATCTTTCTCATTTGTGAAATGATTACTAAAGTACCTTCCAACTATGAAATTTCTCAGTACAATCTAAAAAAAACTCGTATGTTAACAATCAAAATCAGTTTTCCACCATAACTTCACAATACTGCTGGTAGTGGCATCATAATTCTTTCTAGTAACCAAATTCTGTCTAGTTTTACTTCAGGATTTCTGATGTCATCAATTCATTTTTAGACTCACTGTACCCAGATTTTTCCAAGTTTTCTCCTGACTCTAGTAAACATCCTCTGAATTATACATTGCTGTCATTCTCATAATGTTCTATTACATTATCACCCATTTAAAAATCACGTCTTCAAATACTGTCACATTATCACCCACTTTAAAACCTCCAATAGTTCTCCACTGTTAGTATAAATTCCTTAGCCTGCCATTCAAATTTTTTACAGTCTGTTCCTAGACCATCTTTGCAACACTTATAATCCACTAATTCCCCATAATTATTATACACCTCAAACTAAGTAACACATAAATGGAACTGGTTCAACTCTGTATGATCATGTAACATCTGCCATCCTGAAACCCCTTCCACATTATTCACAAAGATCCAAGATTTTTCAAGGTTCAGTTCAATTTCATCCTTTCCCATGAAATCTTAACAACCCAGAGTAATCTCTCCTTTATTTGAATTATTAAGCCATTTATTGCCTATACAACTCATTTGCCTCTTAATTACAGAATGCTCCACACTGTTATCTCAATGTGTGAATCATCTCTCATATGAGAGCAAAAAGCCCAGGAAGGGATGGTATCATATCTTTTTGCATCCACTATATATTCAGGAAAAGCTGTGCACAGTAGAAACTTTAAAAAACTATTAATTGTGTGGAGAACACAATCACTTTGTTTCATGAAATACTAACTACCTGGCTCATGTAATCCCCTGTAAAAGAAACGAATTATTGGAAGAGTAGAAATAAAAAGTTACTATTTTGTAACCACCATAGTAATAATGATTCATGCAAGAATCATCGACAGATGCTAAAACCATCACATGAAAGTTTCAGGGGGAACAGGATATTTATACAGTCTCAAAATATATCTGAACAGATTACTTATGAATTACAAAGGGAAAAAAGGTACCTTCACAGTGGAGAAATCTGGCGGACACCAAGTGATCAAAGTTAACATCACCAATAATGGGATAAACTGACATCAAGTGCCTCCTGATGTGATGCACTGAGGACACAACATCACTTACGTATTATTCCTGCCAAAAATGCATAACCTGAAACTAGTCATGAGGAAACAATCAGACAAACCAAAAACTGAGGGACAATCTACAAAACAACTGACCTACACTCCTCGAAATGTCAATGTGCTGGAAGACAAAGAAAGGCTAAGGAACAACTGAGTGTGTGATCCTGGATTGGATCCTGGATCAGAAAACAAATTGCTATAAAGAATATCACTGCTACACAGGATAATTGGGGAAATTAGAATATGAACTGTATCAGGTAACAGTGTTACATTAATATTAAGCGGCCTGATTTTGATCGTTGTTCTTTGGTTAGGTAAGAGAATTTACTTATTACTAAAAGAAATGTTACAGAATACTTTATAGTATATGAAATTTAAAACTTATTCTCTAATTGTTCAATAACAACATTGGTAATAGTAATAGTAACAAGTATCAACAAGAAGACTGGCAAAAATGTAGCAAATGTTAACTGTGAATCTAAATGAAGGGTTCACGAGAATTAATTCACTGTACTATACAGGGAACTTTTCTTTCTTTCTTTCTTTTCTTTTTTTTTTTTTTTTTGGAGACAGAGTTTCACTTTGTTACCCCTGGTAGAGTGCCTTGGCATCACAGCTCACAGCAACCTCAAACTCCTGGGCTTAAGTGATTCTCTTGCCTTAGCCTTCCAAGTAGCTAGGACTACAGGCGCTCACCACAAGGCCTGGCAATTTTTTTTGTTGCAGTTGTCATTGTTTTTTCAGCTAGCCTGGGCAGGTATGTGGCTGGCACCCTACCCACTGAGCTATGGGCGTCACCAGTATATAGGGAACTTTTCTGTTTTTTAAATAAAATTTGAAAAATGAATACCCCAATACCACACAAAAACTGGTTTATATCAATCTGTGGTATTTGACATTTTATTTAAAAAATTTAAGCAAGACACTGTAGTAAAATTATTTTATAAACAAAATTACATTTTATGCGCAGTATAACAGTTTGCTCTATAAATACACTTGTTCTAAAAAAATACATCCTCCTGAAATCAAAAAACCATTAATTTATCTTTTGAAAATTCACATTTATCATTAAACTCAGTTAAAATAAATATGGTCAGCTTTAATTAGTGAACGTCTCAGAATATTTTTTGAACAATGTAGTTTTATTGTTTTCAAGTACACAGAGAAAGTAAAGACAGCCAAAAGGGGCTGACTTAAGCATTTTATGGAAAAAGTAACTACCTGTAATTAACATATTAATAAACAAGCATGTGTAAATTACTGAATTTTACTTCACTATTATAGTATAGAATGAATTTATTACAGATCACAAACTTCATCTTCCCTCAATTTTCAAAAATTCTGATTTAGCTAATTATAAGTTTTGAGTGAAGATTTACAATACAGACATGAGTTAATTTCTATACACTTCCTAAAGCCTTTTAAAAAATATTTCTGGTCAAAGGACAATATAGTATAAAAGATTTTCTACATTCAATATAATATAAGCGAGTAACAGTCCTTTAAAGTTGGATACCTTATTTATGAGATGTTCGGTAACAACTTCTCTTAGTCCAGTGTAGAGCTTTTCTCCATGTTTATGCAAAACCATCGTATATGCATTTCTATAGAGCTCCTCAAAACTAAGACCACTGTTATTCTTACGCTGGATTTCTTGAATCGCATTTTTCAGAAGGTCCCAAATGCTGTTAACATATTTTTCATCCCTGGTCATCTGTAATATCCAAGGTAGAGAAGAGACAAAAAAAAAAAAAAAAAAAAAAAAGAACCAATGGTTGAAAATCTTTCTGTATTTGTCCATACAGTAAATATTTTATTATATGCCTATAATTGCATATCTACATGACTTATAAGGATGTTAACAGAAATAAAGAGCTATCTTTTAAAATAGTTTCCAGATCTGAAAGAAACAATTTTTTTCTAATCCTTTAAGACTTATATTATCTAAAGCAGAACTTTCCACTTTAAATAAATTCATGATTTATACCAAGTCTCCTTTGCCTTTCAACCATATCCACCAACCTATCTGATTTATCTAATAGTTCTTATGCTCAAAATGCCAAGTTCTTATACTCAAAGTATAGCAGAGAAACAAGAAACATAGGCATCATTTAGGAACTTATTAGAATTGTAGAATTCCAGGCCCCATCCCCAACTTACAGAAATAGATGTTGAATTTTAACAAGAACCCCAGGTGATATATACACAGTATATACGGAATGAAATCTGACAATTCTCACATTCCATCAAAAATCACCTATGCAAAGACCTCCCTTTCGCAATCATCCATCTCAGCATCATCAAAATTTTTCATCTTGCATTCCGCATGTATTCAAAATTGTCAGTTTTCCATCTACCAAACAAATTATCACAACTCCACATATTCCTCCAGCACCCTCTAATCCCTCTTTCCATTTACAGAGATGGCAGGAAGATGATGAAGATTTCTATATTCTGTCTCTAGTCCCACATTTCTATTATATCTTGAATCCACCTCTATTAGGCTGTGTCACCTCTACCATTTCACCAAAAGTACTCTTAAAATCACCAGTAACTTCTATATTGCTAATATTTAATGGTTGGAGTCTCAGTTCCCATTTTACTTGACCTATCCAGCAGCTTTTTTTTTTTTATTGTTGGGGATTCATTGAGGGTACAAGAAACCATGTTACACTGGTTGCATTTGTTGGGAAAAGTCCCTATTACAATCGTGTTTTGCCCCCAAAAGGTGTGGCACCCACCAAGACCCCAAGACCCCACCCCCCTCACTCCTTCCCTCTCTCTGCTCTTCCTTTCCCCGCCAGCAGCTTTTTAAACAGCTCATCACTCCTATGCTTTAAAACAGAATCTTCACTTATCTTTCAGGCACTGCAACCTTTCAATTTTTTATTTTTACAATCTTCTTATGTTTTTCTTCCTATTCCCCCCAAACCCCCCAAAACTTAACTACTGACAGAATTCTGTTGACAAGAAGCCTTACAGGTCAATAAGCACATATTTTGTATATGTTCGTGCATTATATCCTGTTTATTTACAATAAAGCTAGAAAAAAAATGCTATTAAGAATATCATAAGGAAAATATATTTTAAATGGAAGTGAATCTCTATAAAAGTTTACATTCCCATTACTTTCATGTTGAATAGGTGGAGAAGTAGGAAAAAGAGAAGTTGGTTTTGCTATCTCAGGTGTGGAAGAAGTGGAGGGGAGACAGGAGAAACGGCCACACTCACTTTAACTTTACAGAAACACATTGTAACTTGTCTGACTTCTTTGCTTTTTCATTTTTCTAAAAATGCTTTTATACATCTCCCTTCCACCATTTATTTTAAATTTAGTCCCGTTATCATAGAAGGGTCTATCTCATAAAAGAAGTCGAAGGCAATCTTGAATCATCAAAATCTTTCTGCCAGATTGTCTAACACCAATTTGTTTTCTGGCACTGCTGCTTCTGCGCCTTTTTCCTCATCATCTGGCACTGGTTCTGAAGCACACAACTCCACCAAGTTGTCTTCTGTTAATTCCTCTGGTGTAGTGTCTATTGGCTCCTGAATTTCTTCAAGGTCTATATCTCAAAATCCTTCACCCCTCACTTTTTTGCTATAACCACAGTCTCTTTCAGGATTTGACTGGCTATCATAAATCCTGTGAAGTCACATAAAGCATTTGGTCAGTTTTCTCCAGGAGAAATTTATTATTTTGGGCCTGATGGCTTTCACGACCTTTTCTGTAACAATGATGGCATCTTCAGCGGCGTAACTGTTCCAGATTTTAATGACGCTAAATCAGGGTTCTCCTTCATAGGGCTGACACACTGACAATCCTTTCCATAAACTACTGCAAGAAGCCTAAAAGATCCTTATGATCCCCTTATCTAGAGGCTGAATGAGAATTTTGTATTTAAGGCCAAATTGACCACTTCAACACCTATACTGGGTTTTTTTTTTTAAAGAGACAGAGTCTCAGTTTATCACACTCAGTACAGTGCCGTGGCATCACATAGCTCACAGCAACCTCCAACTCCTGAGCTTAGGTGATTCTCTTGCCTCAGCCTTCCGAGTAGCTGGGACTACAGGCGCCCACCATGACGCCTGGCTATTTTTCTGTTTCGCAGTTCGGCCGAGGCTAGGTTTGAACCCACAACCTTTGGTATATGGGGCTGGCGCCCTACTCGATGAGCCACAGGCGCCACAACACCTACACTGTTAAATGTACATATCTGTAGACAGCTAAGGGCACTGTCCAATATCAAAAACTTTAAAAGGCAGTTGCTTACTGACAAAGTACTTCCTAACTTCAGGGACAAAGAACTGATGGAACGAACACAGAAAATTGTACGAGTCCATTACTTCCTGCTGTAAAACCAAAGGAGGGACACCTATTGTTTACTTTTTTGTTTAGAAGCTTGGAGTTAGCAGCCTTTTAGATAAGATCAATACTGATAATAATCCCAACTGCTTTTGCCCTCAATACTCAAGTCAACCTAGCACTTCTTTCTTGAAATCTGCTTCTTTTCCTTACTAATAAATGTCATTTGTGGCACTTTTCCCCCCAGAATAGGACATTTTTGTCTGCATTAAAAACCTGTTCAGGCACATATCCTTTTTACTCAATGATTTTCTTAACAGTGACTAAAAACTTGTCTGTTACTTTGACAAAAGATGCTTTTCCTGTTATCTCGAAAAAAAAAAATTTTTTTTTTTTTGGCAGTTTTTGGCTGGGGCGGTGGAACCCACCACCTCCGGCACATGGGGGCCAGTACCCTACTCCTTTGAGCCACAAGTGCTGCACTATCTTGAAATTTTTTAAAGCCAAACTTCTTTCTAAAATTATCAAACCATCCTTTGCTGGCATCATACTCTCCACAGTCTTCATTTTCCTCTTACTGTTAAGTTGTCATATGATGACTGATTTTTCTCAAATCATATTAGAATCTATAGTCATGCCTTTTTAAAAGCAATCCTGCTACCCACATAAAAGCTGCATTTTCAACATGAGATAAAAAGGTATTTCACAAAAAGTGCAAGGTTTTCATGCCCATTGGCATAGCTGCAGTGATAGCTTCACAAATTTCTCTTTTTTTTTTTTAATACTGATCCTTAAGCTGGATTCAATTATCTTGAAAAGGTGGGCAAACAACAGCCACAGACTTCAATCTATAGTACGTATCAATTCAACTTTTATGATTTTGTCATGACTTTCTTGTTTCTTGCGAGCACTTCCAGCATTACCAGCACTGAGTGGGTCCCTTGGTATTAAAGGTTTATACTATTATACTAAAAATGATTTAAAAAAAAATAGTTAAGAATTTCAAAGATTACCTTTTTACTGCAGTATACAATTCATTGCGAAGACAAACTCACATGGAGGTGATCAGAGTCACACAGCTTTTTAAGCAGATTCAACACTGGAGTTCACCATAACAGCAACAGGAGGTGGCTATGAAATTATTACAGGAGTACAATACTACATGTTTACATTTGTTTACGTTTCCTTCAACTGCAAATGATGCCACCTATGGTCTGTAAGTATGCACATGAATTTTGATATTTTAAAACAGATGTGTGTATCTACACATTTTATGTATTTATAACACAACTTTTTCTTAGTTTTTTTTAATATTCCTAGGCTGCACAAGTTGCCTATTTTTTTTAATTGTTGCAAATCTCTGAAAAATTTTCTCATATGTTTATTGAAATAAACTGTTGCATAAGTGGACCTGCAAAGTTCAGAATCATGTTTTTCGATGATTAACTGTAGTATACTGTCTTAAAACTTCTAGTTTCATTGCAATAGTCTTGCAACCACTATAAACTCCAAACTCATGAGATCTACTTCCCTCAAAATCACATTAAAACAAATCCACGCCATATCCCTGTTCATAGTAGCATAGTAGGTATTCCTTCTCTACCTGTCTTACATTTATTCCCTATCAACATTAAACCACAGGGAATTCTCAATCAGTATACAACTTGTATTTCTATTTCTGTCACAGCGTCTTCCGGCTCATCGTCCCCTTTTCTCCCCATGTCTTCATGTCCCTCTTCTGCCTCTTCATCCACATATCCTCTGAACACAGCTCAAGTGTTCCATCTTCCAGGAATCATCCTGGATCTCTTCAAGCAAAGTTAATGACTCCTCTTCCATAATATACAGGTGATAACTATCACAACACTCCCACACTGCTTCATAATTATCTATTTGTGCATCTTTTTCTTCCATTAGACCATGAGATTCCTAAGAAACTAATCATTTTTTCTATGCCACTTAGAAGGCTGTAAACAAATGTTTGTAGAATGTGTATTATTTTGCCCATATTATACGAGTATTTTAAATATGAACATTTAAAAAACTCAACAGCGTAATGATATGAAAAAATGACTAAACCTGTTTATCTACAGCAATTTAATTTTTAGATAACCGAATGTCTTTTTCTAAAACAAATAAAGTCTAATAAAGTGCAGGCAAAAGACTCAAATTTCATATATCAAGTATTATTTTCAGATTTTCTCATTCACTTAACTAAAGGCTTAGAAGGCTGCTTAATCATTTGTTTTATTAATAAATGTTAAGTGAGAAGAAAACAGTGGACAGAATAAGCCCTTCAGGAAAGGATCAACAAGCTACACTCAAATGAAGCAGGCTTCAAGATGTACAGATTACTACATGCAAATGATTTAGTCTTAGCATCAAATGAAGTCAACAACACTATAAAATAACACACTACTGATGAACTTTAATCTTTCACACATCCTTGATATAGAAACAATATTAACTGCCACTGAAAGTTTTCTTGAAAGAACTGCATTCAACTCTCATTTCATCAATATGTTAACCATAAAATCATGTCTACTCAGGGAGCAATAAAATTTAAAGTATATTTTTAAATTTATGTGTATTTTTAAAAAGAGTATTAACATTCTTTTAAAGTAATCATCTACATTATTTAAGAAGAATTTTACTGTCATTGATGAAAGTTATGTACTTTGGGTTACCAAAAAATGCAAACACAGGAAGGGATTCAGCAACCAATGCCCCAGCAAAACAACAAAACAAAATACACAAACATATGTACAACGAATATTTTATGTTTTCTAATTATTAGATGCATACAGTATATTTTCCCGAGCAGCTCAAATTGCAAAGTAATGAACAAAAAAATTTCAATTCCATCAGCCTGAAAAGAAACAAAAGCTCTTTTTCTTTTTTAAAGGAAAGATATAATTAGGTATTATCTTAAGTGCTTATAGTTCAATAAGACTCTGAAAAACAAATCAGATTTTAATTTTTAAAAGTAATCTTTACCCTTACCTCCCTCAATCCAGGATCTAAATTACCTTATTAGTATAGTATGTATGGATGACAAAAATAATTATATAATAGTCTTTGTTTTCTTAAACATCTGATTGTTCCTCTACATTACTTCAAGTGATATAAAAACACAACTTTCAAAATGCCCGAATTTGAAAGCATGTCAGTCTATTGTATACTTACACATCTTGATGCTTCTGTAATAAATTAAGAGTTGGAGAAAATTACATCATGAGAAAAATTAAAACTAAAAGGAAGAGAACTAAATTCTTGACATCCACAACATACAAAGGACAGTAAGTCTTTAGTTGTCTGTAAATATTTTTTTACAAGAAAAAAATTTAGAACAGGGTGTGTGTGGGGGAAAGAGTGAGAATTTGACATTCCATGCAATTCAGAATGACACAGCCAGAAAAAATAAACAAGGAAAAATGCTTGATCTTAATTTTGAGCTCCAGCTTCAAAAAAGCTGCTGTGGTACAAATATCTGAGGAATGGCAGTATTTTAATCAGATACAACCAAACTATTAAATAATATTAATTACATAAGGAAACTCCTTCCCAGACTATAAGCACCTCAGAGTAGATACGGTCTCTCTTCCTTTACATGTTTTTATCTCTTATAATTCATGGTGCAATGCCTAGATGCTATTTTAAAAATATCATCTTTCAAGTGTCTTATTAGAAGACTACATAATGATTTAAGATTTCTGCAAGGATCCCATTTATCTGTAAGTTACTCCTTAAGCAATGTCTCCCAACAAAGATACAGCCAAAGAACCAATCTCCGAGAAAAAATAGCCCCGTGGACACATACAAAGACTTTGACCAAATAAATAGATAAATAATACAAATAAACAAGACTTTGGACAAGTTACTTTATTTTCCAAACCTTAGTTTCTGTAATTGTTCCTGGCCAGAGAAAGGGGACATGGTGTACTGTATTATAATTAAGAAAGTCTGTGAACACAGCACTTGCTCATAAATATAAGTCTGTTTCTTTCTTTTTTACACAGAAGAGACACATATAGCCTTGTTTATTAATGATTTTAAATGTAAAGACTATTGATGCCTGCTTAATTGGTCTCTCTGATTACAGCAGAGACCTGATAGAAGCAAAGTATGCTACTAAAAGTAATAACTGTTGTCAAGGAAAAAGAGAAAAAGATTAGCAATAAGAAAAGCACAACAGCCTAGAACAAGTCCATGAAATCACAAACTAACCTGACCTATATTCAAATGGCTTCTAACATCATTAAATTATAAAAGGAGTAAAATTCATGAGAAAATTAAATAACCAATAGAAGGTTCAATTATCATCTGCATTTCAGTCCTCAATATGAGTAATTTGTCCAAAAATCATTTGAAAATCTGTTTGGAAGATGTGAAATAATTTTTTTCCAAAGACAAGAAGGTCAAGCTTCCAGATTAGCCTACTGCAGACCACTTAAGTCAGAAGCAATTAAGAGCAACAACTCTGTTTAACTATATTCCTGTGAATGACTTTTGCATATATGAAAAAATATGCTTAACATTTCATAACCTAATGCAGACCACAACAAATAAAACACAATCATATAAGAACTCTCACTGAGGGGAAAAAGTTAGTTACTGTCCTACCGCTGGTGCTTTTTCACCCATGGAAAAAAGAAGCGATGTTGCAGGCCTCCCTGAGACACATTTTATCCAAAGAATGTAATATTCATCTCTCCTGGAACTCTTCAAACATTATACTTATGGACTATCTCTGAGAAAATATTGTAATATTTAAATTACTATAAGACCAGTATTTAAATAAAATCTGCTCTATTTCCCAAAATGCTATTAAATCCAAATACTATTTTTTTTTAAATTTCAGATTAATATAAGAATACACACGATTAGGTTAAATTTGCACTTGTTAGGAAAAATCCGAGTTGTATTTGAGTCCTTCACCCAGGAGGGTTACCATATATCCCTACATTGTATCCATTAGGTGGGAGCTTACTGAGGCTCTTCTGTCCCTTCACCCCTCCCCACTTCTTTTTTTTTTTTTTTGAGACAGAGCCTCAAGCTGTCACCCTGGATAGAGCGCTGTGTCATCACAGCTCACGGCAACCTCCAATTCCTGGGCTCAAGTGAGTCTCTTGCTTCTGTCTCCCACATAACTGGAACTACAGGTGCATGCCAGAACGCCCAGCCATTTTTTGGTTGCAGCTGTCGTTGTTTGGTGGGTCCGGGCTGAATTCAAACCTGCCAGCTTAGTTGTACGTGGCTGGTGCCTTAGCCCGTTGAGCCACAGGTGCCAAGCCAGCCCACTTCTTGAATTTATGGTTTTTCCTCTGGTGTGGACCTGTACTTGTTCATCTACTAGTTTAAATTACTTTGAGTACATGGGATGCTTATTTTTCCATTCTTGAGATACTTTACTAAGGAAAATGTTCTTCAATTCCATCCAGGTAAATACAAACAATGTAAAGTCTCCATCATCTTTTTATGACCAAATAATACGTATTCCAAGGCACATACATACAAAGTTTATTAATCCATTCATAGATTGATGGGCATCTTTGTGATTGAAAATTGAATTGCTATACCATTCTGTTTATTTTTTTAACCAGATGTTCAGTATCATTATGTAGACTATTATAGTTAATACAACACAAGTCATATTTATGCCAAGTATGGCCAAGATACAAAGATGAATTAAGAAATGCCTCTGATCCATCCTTCAATCATTTCAGAGAAATTGTCAAAAGGAATAATAACATACACACAACTAACACAACTGTTCATCTTTTTGTGATGAGGGTAAAGTAGGGATCAGTTTATGGGAGTAGCTGTATAACTTTGGAACTATGCTTTTCTTTCTTTTTTTTTCTGGGGCTTTTTTAAAGTGAAAAAACTTACTAGCTATTCTATAACTATGATAACGTATAAAAATTCTGTAAAATATAAGACAATAACAAATTGTTTACACCCAAATGTTACACACAACCCACAGAGGAAAAAAACATGATTAAAAAATATGTAAATTGGCTCGGCGCCTATGGTTCCGAGCAGCTAAGGCACCAGTCACATACACCTGAGCTGGCGGGTTTGAATCCAGCCCAGGCCCGCCAAACAACAACGATGGCTACAATCAAAAAATAGCCGGGTGTTGTGGTGGGCTCATGTAGTCCCAGCTACTTGGGAGGCAGAGGCAGGAGACTCGCTTGAGCCCAGGAGTTGGAGGTTGCTGTGAGCTGTGATGCCACAGCACTCTACCCAGGGCGACAGCTTGAGGCTATGTTCAAAAAAAAAAAAGTATAAACTGCCAGTTAGCTTTGTCTCTGATGAACCTAACTTTAACCAAATACAATACGATAGCCAACAGTTTATCAAATAAAACTACTGTAAAAATGTATTACCAAGTCTACTGAAAACCAAGTCTCCTCTCTCTCTCATGCAAGAACATAGCTAATTTTCCCATTGCTTCCTATTAGGAATTAGCCATCATCACTGAGATGTACCTCTCATATTCTAAAGAAAAATCTAAGGCTGAAAGATGACATTCAGTTCTCAGACTTATGCATAAACACATTCTACTGAAATGTCTGGAGCCTGAATAAGCTAAGGTTAAACCTTAGCTTCTTCATTTTGTGAAAGTGGAAACTGATGCTAAAAGGCTTATCCAAGATCACACAGCTGCCTAGTTAAAACAATGAATGGCTCAGCGCCTATACAATGTGCCAGCCACATACACCGAACATGGTAGTTCAAGCCAGGCCCACGCCAGATGAACAACAATGACAACCACAACAAGAAAACAGTCAGGAGTTATGACGCCTGTAGTCCCAACTACTTGGGAGGCTAAGGCAAGACAATCACTTAAGCCCAAGAGTTTGAGGGTGCTGTGAGCTGTGATGCCACAGCACTCTACCAAGGACAACATAATGAGACTCTATCTCAAAAAATAAATAAATAAATAAATAAAATGAACAGAGGTCCAAGGGTTCTAAAGATCTTTCTATTGTACTGTGTCAACTCAATCATCCTGGTGCTCAATACTGAGAAGTCACTTTATAATTAAATAGGCCAATGTTAACACAGTTACTATGGCTATTTGCTTCTTCTAAGACTAACTGGAAATCAGGCTTCTGGTCATGGTTCTTCCATAAATTCAAGTCAGGAGCATTCGCCTTGACTAAACTACTCTCTCTGTTTCCTTTAACTACCCTTTGTTTCCTTATCTGATAAATGAGAACTGATTTTTCAAAAGTTGCTGCTATGGTTTGAATGTTTGTGACTCCTCCAAAATTCACTTGAAATTTAACTTCTAATTTAGTACTATTAAGAGGTGGGGCCTTAAGGAGACAATTAAGTTACAAGATGGAGTTACCTCCTGAGTAAAAGAGCTTGACAGAGAGAGTTCCTTCATTTTTGCCCTTCAGCCTCATGCCAAGCAGCATCAAGACATCCAGCTGGAGGAGGAGAGCAGCCCTCACCAGGCAAGTGAAGCCACTGGTACCTGATCTTGGACTTCTCAGTCTCCACCAAGTGTGGAAAAACAAATTTCTGCTCTTTACAAACTACCCAGTCTATGTTATTCTGTCACAGTAGCACAAGACGACCAAAATAGTCCCTGTTTTCTAGCTTTTAAAATTTAAAATACTAATACAAATAGGAACAAATAAATCACCTGCTTATTGGGCTAGTAACAGCCCAATCAAGATACCTTTCTTTTACGTCTCATGTGCATGTACTATGAAAAGTAAATTATTACTAATTTAAAGTACCTAATCTTTGTGCTTCAAATTCATTTTACTGTTTAATTTAATACTTTGGTACATTCTCAAAGACAAAAAATTTTAAAAGTGAAATATTTAAAACAATTTTAACTTCAAGGAATCACTTTTTTCTATATCTTGTACTGTGTCTTAAATATACACTTAAGATAAATTTCTATTAACTGAAAAAATATATTTTCAATGTATGCTATCAGCCTTATAATTTAAAATAGTAAATAAATTGTTAACTCATAAATGTCACTGTAAATATGTCTTTATTATTGTCAGTATACACTAGTCCCCTTAAGCAATTTATAAATTCAGATGTTACTGGAATAATGCACATCTTTATTACAGTTGCTGTAACTTGTTCTTTTTTATTTTTTTAGAGATAGAGTCTCATTTTATCACCCTCAGTAGAGTGCTGTAGCGTCACGCTCACAGCACCCTCCAACTCCTGGGTTTAGGTGATTCTCTTGCCTTATCCTCCCACGTAGCTAGGACTATAGGCCCCTGCCACAACGTCAGGCTATTTTTTGTTGTGGTTTGGCCAGGGCAGGGTTCGAACCCGCCACCCTTGGTATATGGGGCCCTATCCAGTGAGCCACAGGCATCGCCCAGTTTTTTTAACTTTCTCTCTCTCATAATTGGTCCATTTATTGTGAACCTAGTGAAGCATTAACTTGCAAATGCTCCTTTCAAGGCCTGGAAACTAATGTTGAATTCCTTGTGTAAAGAGAGTACTGCATTGTATAAGCTTCAGAGCCACTGATCTGCCCCTGGCTAATAATTTAAATGGCAACTTTAGAATTTATTCTCAAGTATGTTCTTATTAAATAAATATTTCAGAATCTAGAAAATTCTTAATATAATTAGGCTGTATGGTATTATACAAAGAACATCAACTTTTGAGTCAGACATACCCTAAGATCTGAATTCCAGCTTTGCCCTTGCCTACATGTATGTGTAGCAGTACATATATTTTATTACCTTTCACTAAGCCCCAGAAAGATTTAAAACAGGAGTAACAAAATCTAAACTTAAATTCTCTAAATTCTCTTTATTCTCTTTTGAGAATTTCAGGTAATTAGTTCTAAGTACCTAAAATAGAGCTTAATACAAGGCAGAACACAACAAATTGTTAGTAATCTTACAATGCAATTTCTCTTTGTTGGAAATGGAAAGGAACTGGAGATGAAAAGGAAAAGGGAATTTTTCATCATTACTTTGGAGAGGATAGGGCAAATAGAAGCCTCTTAGTATTGCTCAGTTAAGAACTGTTTTAGGTAGCCGGGCGCTGTGGCGGGCACCTGTAGTCCCAGCTACTAGGGAGGCTGAGGCAAGAGAATCGCTTAAGCCCAAGAGCTGGAGGTTGCTGTGAGCAGTGTGACGCCACGGCACTCTACCCAGGGCGATAAAGTGAGAC